>PVJN01040193.1:0-19416 GCA_004026805.1 Lasiurus borealis | reverse complement strand
AATACAAGATAAAGCAAGTGTGGTAGTGATGCAACATGCAATGAAAGTACTGTAATGGGAAAATAAGGGAGGGAAACATTAACTCTCGATAAGATGTAAAATAGCACTGCTTGAGCTGGGCCATGAAGAATGGGAAGAACTCCAATGGGAAGAATAATGGAAAAGGATTCCACAAGGAAGGAGTAGTATAAGCAAAGTATTTTTGAAAAGAGACTACAGGTAGACATGGGCAAAGGCAAGATTGAGGTATAGACTGTTTGGAAGGGTGTGGTTCAAGACAAAGCTGGAAATGTAGGCTGACATTATCAAACTGCATCAGACTGAGGAAATTGTATGTTATTCTGCAGGCAGTGGGATTAGATCTGGCTTTAAAAAGAAAATTCTGTATAGAATGAAACGAAACAGAAGAAAGAAAAGGAAGAGAGATCATGTAGGGACTCTGTAGAGGAGGCAATCTATTTACAGATCCCAGACTCTCCACACTCTAAATATATCTGTAAAGATTTTAAACACACAAGTGGTTAAAAAAAAAAAGTCTGACCTGCTGCACAAAGCATTTCCAGAAGAATGCAGATTATCCTATGGATGCTGCAGATGCTGATTCCAGGAGAAAAAAAAATCCATTCCACTAAATTTATGCTGATTGCTGCAAGTTCCAGTTTAAATGTTTTTCTTTTTTAAAAGGTTTTTATTAGTTTTCTTCATTTTTATAGGCATATACTTGACAAATAAAGTTACAAGAGCCTGCTGGTGTCGCTCATTGGCTGAGCATCAACCTATGAACCAGGAGGTCATGGTTCAATTTTGGGTCAGGGCACATGGCCCGGGTTTCGGGCTCAATCCCCAGTTACCCAAGGGTAGTGCAGGAGGCAGCCAACCAGTGATTCTCATCATTGATGTTTCTATCTCTCTCTCCCTCTCCTTACCTCTCTGAAATCAATAAAAACTTAGTTTTTAAAAATTTGTAAGAAATTTAAAGTGTGCATCGTGATGATTAGATATAAGTATGCACTGTGGAAGAATTTCATTCACCTAGTTAGTTAACACATCCATTATTCCACATATTTATCTCTCTCTCTCTTTCTTAAACATCTAAGTTCTATTCTTAGCAAATTTCAATTCTACAATATAGTGTTATCATCTATAGCAGGGCTGGGCAGTATCTGGCCCACAGGCCATATAAGGCCTGCGAAATTATTTGGTCTGGTCTTGCCAACACATTAGGGGTGAGTTAATTAAATGTTTGACCAAATATAGCAGGCTAATTTTTTAAGCTGATAATTTTATATGGCCCATGAATTATAAATATCCAAATGACCCTTGGGAGAAAAAAGGTTCTCACCCCTGATCTATAATTACCATGTTATACGTTAGATCTTCAGACCGTATTCATCTTATAACAAAATTTATATCCTTTTACCAACCTCTCTCTATTTCCCCACCCTGCTGCCCCTGGCAACCATTTTTCTACTAACTGTTTTTATGAGTTTGACTTTTTTTTTAAAGATTCACATATAAGTGATACCATACAGTATTTGAAACAGGCTTTTGTCAGAGCTAAATAACACTATCTACAATAACTGGTATCTGTTATTTCATTTAAAGAGCAAAATGCCTCAATTATATAAAGAGGCTGATCTGGCTTTTGAGAATAAAAATAAGTAGAGAGTAAAATTATTTAAAACTCTTCCCCAAGTTCAGGAAAATGAATAGTCATACACAGTATAACCACAACCGTCTTAAAAAGCCAATTTAACAATTAGTTTCCTACAAGCAAGACAATTGACATTTCCATTTTCTATGGCATTTTCTTTATGCATGAATCAACAATACAAGCCTCATATGGCTTGGAAATTTCTTTGAAATACTTTTGCATGTCTTCCTACCCTAGGTCCTGTATAAAGTATTTGCAAGAAATTATAGAATTGCAGTGACACCTCCAAGGATGAATAGTCACTCCATTTATATCAAAGGTATGTTTCACTGCTGTTTCTGTGTTCTTTCTAAAGACAGAATAAGCTGTTATTTTAATTCTGAATCATGTAATCATGATTAATTATAAATGGCAATTACATTTAATATTTGCATTTCAAATAATGCCTATAATTAAAGCATCAATAATAGGAATGGTATAATCAATGTCACACACACATAGGCATTGATAACTATGATAAGACTATTGCTTGGCTGAGAACAATTTTAAGACATGCTGCCCTGATTTCAGAGATGTTAAAATGTGGGAGAAAGGATATGTATCATTGAGTCAATGAAATAGGTTGATGTTATGTATAGAGAATATCCTACTTGGATGCAGGTTTCAAATGTCAAAGATTTATACCCTAGTAAGGGGATGGAGGGAGAGGCATGATGCATATTCAACTAACCTAATAAGAAAATATATTGGCTCTCAAAATTGGAAGGCTAGAGCAATGGGGGAGAAGCTTTCAGGGTTTCTTAATCCAGTGGAAAAATTACGTGACCAAGAATTCAGGTTTTTCACATCTATTTGGTCTGCCTTTCTTTTTTCTTTTTTTTAAATGTATTTTTATTGATTTCAGAGAGGAACGGGGAGAGAGAGAGAGAGAGAGAAACATCAATGATGAGAGAGAATCATTGATGAGCTGCCTCCTACAGGACCCCCACTGGAGGTGAAGCCCACAATCCAGGCATATTCCATGACAGGAATCGAACCAAGACCTCCGGGTTTATAGATCTATGCTCAACCATTGAGCCATGCTAAGCAGGCTGCTCTGCCTCTCTTAATATCAGCTTCATTCTGATAGTTGTCAATAGCTATTGAGGCTACATTCTACTTTTTGTTGGGGAGGATTATCTGTTGGTTTAGATCAGTGGCTGGCAAACTCATTAGTCAACAGAGCCGAATATCAACAGTACAATGATTGAAATTTCTTTTGAGAGCCCATTGGTTTAAAAAAAATTTAAACTTCTTCTAACACCACTTCATCAAAATAGACTCGCCCAGGACATGGTATTTTGTGGAAGAGCTACACTCAAGGAGCCAAAGAGGCGCATGTGGCTTGAGAACCCCAGTTTGCCAAACAATGGTTTAGATTAATCAAGTCTCAAGAACTATAAAATTGAATCTATTTCTCCTGAGGTGAACTCTTTTTGTTTGTTTGTTAATCCTTACCCAAGGCTATTTTCCCACTGATTTTTAGAAAGAGTTGAAGGGAGGGGAAGAGACACACAGAGAGAAATATCTAAATGAGAGAGACACATTCATTGGTTACCCAACTCCACTGAAACGGGGAATGGAGCCTGCAACTGAGGTACATGCTCTTGACTGGAATCAAACCCAAGACCCTTCAGTCTGCAGGCTGATGTTTTATCATCCATTGAGTCAAATCAGCTAGGTCTGAACTCTTGGTCAAAATCAGAGTTCTGCCGAGGCCAGTTTGGCTCAGTGGATGGAGCGCTGGCCAGTGGACTGAGAGGTCCCAGGTTCAATTCCAGTCAAGGGAATGTATCTTGGTTACGGACACATCCCCAGTGGGGGTCGTGTAGGAGGCAGCTGATCGATGTCTCTCTCTCATCAATGTTTCTAGCTCTCTATCCCTCTCCCTTCCTCTCTGTGAAAGATCAATAAAATATATTTTTAAAAAATCAAAGTTCTGTTAATTAGATAAAATTTAGTAATTATTTCTCTCTGGCCCTAAACTTCCTTGAATATTTTTGTATTTTTACTAGTTCCTAGCACGTGACACAGTAGTAGTGATTTCTTTAACGCCAAGGATTATGCCTTACTTAGATTTAGATTTTCTATTCTTTTTAATTTACTGCATGTAACTGATACTTAATAAATATCTGCTATTTTTTAACAATAGTCATTATTGTTTATAATAGTGGTTGTGTCTGTGCCAAAAGAATCTTGAAATGATTTATAGTTCCTTTTTTTTAAAGAACCTAAATGGATATATTCATCAAAGTTGTCTATTAAAAACTTACAAAAAGTTTCAGGGAACCCTATGTCTACATCAAAAGATTCCTTTTTGGAGAAACCAAGACGATGGCATAAGGTATATACCTATATGTGCTGCTTCTCATAATCACATCAAAACTATAACTAAAAGACAAAATGACTATCATCCAGAACCACGGAAAAGCTGGCTGAGTAAAAGTTCTACAACTGGAAGGAAAGAAAAAAAATGCATTGAGACTGGGTAGGAGGTACAGAGGTGCAGAATAGCAGAGGTACGGAGGCACTCAAATTGGGTTAGTAACTGGGTGCACAGTTATAAATTAGAAGGGAGAGATACAAGCTCCCGACTGCTCTGAACTCCAGTTTCTGGTGAGACTCTGGGGACCCAGACTCCTACAGAGAGAAACTGGATTTTCTGGCATTAGGTTGGAAAGCAAGGGTGGCTTTCTTGCAGAGGTGCTCCCAGGGATCATTGTTACTTAGTGGGAGCATGGAACACAGGGATGCGGAGACACAAAGATGGCTGTTTTCTCTGTCTTGGTGACTCCCTGAGACTCCACCCCACCCAATTTACAACCCCACCCAAGCTGTGCACAGCGGCTTTTGCATATGAATGGCCTGTCTCTTTGTAGACTAACCTAATAAACTGCAGCTGTGTCAGAGAGCTCCAAAACATCCAAACCCCAAACAAAGAGGAGGAATCTGCAGATCTTGCTGTAGCTCCTGCTGGGTAGTCTCAGAAAGTAGCTGACTTTGCACCTCCTTGAAAATCTAGGAGCCAGTGTATCTAGTGGTCAGTGTGAGACGACACCAGATCTCAACTCCTTATATCCATAAGTGACACACTCAAGAGGCAGACTCTGTGAACACCTAAGCCCCACTGAAGCAAGTCCTGCCCCATAAGGGTGTCTTCACCACAGCAGTTCTTCCATTATAGACACAGTGGGTCCTCACAGCTAAGTGGCCTAGAGGTCAATTTCTCCCAGTGATACCAATAGCAATCAAGGCTTAACTACAACAAGACTGTGCACCCATCCCACAAAGAAGTGCACTAAGAGTGTCCACCTCAGGTGATTGGGGAGGCTGAGCCACTGGGCCCTTTAGGACACCTACCACACAAAGCCATTCCATCAACTCAGGGAAGCAGCTAAAGAAACATGTTACGAATGAAAGAAATGGAGGAAAGCAAACTACTGGACATAGAGTTCAAAACCACAGTTATAAGGTTACTCAAGAATCTTCTAGAAATCTCTAAGAAACTTAGTGAGACCTCTGAGGAACTTAGTGAGACCTTCAAGGGTCTTAATGAGAATGCCAAAAAAAAAAATGGAAAAGGACCAACTAGAAATTAAGCATACATTGTCTGAAATAAAGAATAATATACAAAAATTCAACAGTAGACTAGAGGATCCCAAGAGTAAAATAAAAAATTTGAAATACAAGAAAACAAAAAACGCCTAACTGGAAAAGCAAAAAGAAAAAAAGAAATCCAAAAATGTGAAGATAGTGTAAGGAGCCTCTGGGACAACTTCAAGCATACCAACATCAGAATTGTGGGGGTACCAAAAGAAGAGAGAGAGCAAGATACTGAAAACCTATTTAAAGAAATAATGACCAAAAACTTCCCTCACCTGGTGAAAGAAATAGACTTACAAGTCCAGGAAACACAGAGAATGCCAAACAAGAGAAATCCAAAGAGGACCACATCAAGACACATCATAATTAAAATGCCAAGAGCAAAAGACAAAGAGAGAATATTAAAAGCAGCAAGAGCCGAGACCGGTTTGGCTCAGTGGATAGAGCATCGGCCTGCAGACTGAGGGGTCCCAGGTTCGATTCCAGTCGGGGGCATGTACCTTGCTTGGGGGCACATCTCCATTGTGGGGCGTGCAGGAGGCGGCTGATCAATGTCTCTCTCTCATCGATGTTTCTGACTTTCTATCCCTCTCCCTTCCTCTCTAAAAAATCAATAAAATATTTATAAAAAAAAAAGCAGCAAGAGAAAAACAGTTCATTACCTACAAGGGAGCACACATATGACTGTTAGCTGATTTCTCAACAGAAACGATGCAGGCCAGACGGGAGTGGCAAGAAATATTCAGCATGATGAATAGCAAGAACCTACAACCAAGATTACTCTAACCAGCAAAACTATCGTTTAGAATTGAAGATCAGATAAAGAGCTTCACAGACAAGAAAAAGCTAAAGGAGTTCATCACCACCAAACCAGAATTATATGAAATGCTGAAGGGTATTCATTAAGAAGAGAAAGAAGAAAAAGGTAAAGATAAAAATTATGAACAAAAAAGTGACAACAAATACATCTCTATCAACAAGAGAATCTAAATTACAGTCAATAAAAAATCTAATGAACAGAATAAACTGATGAATATAATAGAATCAGGGGCTGGAAGGGATTGGACTGACAATTTTCAAGGGGAAGGAGGCGTGAGGGGTGCAGGAAGAGATTGGACAAAAATCTTACACCTATGGATGAGGACAGTGGCTGGGGATAAGGGCATGGCGGGGAGGGGCGAGTGGAGGGGGAGCCAAGGGGAGAAAACAGAGGAACATGTGTAATAATCTGAAAAATAAAAATTTATTTTAAAAATTCCTTTCTGTGGAACTCTGCTCCAAGGAAGACAAAAAGAGTAGATTCTGTTTTTTAATTATCTTTTTATTCTGATTCTATTATAATAGGAATAATTTCTTGTTCAAGACTATTCTGCTTTTCTTTCACTTGTTCCCGAAAGTCTGAAGACTAAATATAGACAAGATCTGATAGCTAGCTATTCCTTCTTTCCAAACTAGTCAGAGCTAGACTTTTCCCCCTATGATTTCCATTGCAAATGTCTCAAAGGCACCGAAAGCTGAGCTCTACAGAGGCAGAGAATTTGGCTTTTTCCTGTATCACCAATTCTTAGTGAAGTGTCTGGCCCGAAGATGGTGTTCAATCATGTAAAAAATAATGCAGTAAGTGACTGAGAAGAATGCCTTTAAGTAGAAATGATGTTACTATATAGTGAATTGTGGAATGCTTAACACTGTATTGCATTTTCTATCTAGAAAGTCCTATTAGAACTTTAAAGGAGAGGTGCTTGGAAAATGTACAGTTAAACATTTCATGATAATGGTTTCCCAATAGAAAATTTATATCACCAAGATGCAGATTTGGAAAAACCCCAAATCTTAATTTTGTATACTTCAGTTTTACATATGGTTTACAGGAGGATTTTAGAATTAAATTAAATTGCACAGAGAAGGCATTTTAGTAACTGATTATTTGGTTAATTACATTGTCTTGTAAATCAAGTGGTAGGAATCTCAAACAGTAGTTATCCTTATGTCATAAAAAACTGTCATACCTTTTTATTTTAAAATTTGTAAAGCACAATTCTGCTAGTTTTCATTTTCATTCTAGAGTCCCTCTTTTTAAAGGATCAAGACTAATAAAAGAAGGTCTTTTATTGCACCTATGTTATCTTCTCAGAAAAGCTAAATGAAACATATGGAGCCCACCTATCTACTTAAATGTTAACAAATACAATAGATATTAATCTATAAACCTCAAATGTTGGCTTGTAAGTCCACCACAAGCTGAAATGAAACAGGACAGAAGAGGTACAAGGGAGAAACATTTTAGGATTTTAATAGAGCAATGGGGGGAAGATGGGAAGTAAAAAAGTGCATTAGGAAATCTGGGTAGGTCCAAATAAGTTTTCTATTATGTTTTTTTTTAAAATTAGTCTTTAGGCCCTATCTGCTTTGGCTCAGTAGATAGAGCATTGGCCTGCAGACAAGGGTTCTGGCTTCAATTCTGGTCAAGGGCATGTGTAGTACCTTGGTTGCAGGCTCCTCTCCCGGCCCTGGCTCTGGTCAGGGCTGCTGCAGGAGGCAATCAATCCATCACATCGATGTTTCTTTGTCTTTCTCTCTCTCTTTTACTCTCCCTTAAAAAAAAAAAAAAAAAAAAAGGTGGGAAGAGCCTTACAGTTGGATTATCTGTTTTGGTTTTTCTGAAACTGGGGGATTTCCTGGAACTTAAGAGTTTTAAAATTGGGAAAGTCCTAGAAAATTGAAAGGAGTCAGTCACCGTATTGCAAAAATTTCCTTCAAAGCGTAGAGTAGAAGTAGATGTTTTCCTCCTGTGAATGTAAGAAGTTGTATGAGATTATACAGAGCATATGATCCCAGAGTCCAGACATCACTTTGGGGATATGATTAAGTACCAAGGCTTTTTCCTAGATTGGTAATTCAATTTTATAGAATAATTACCTTAACTTGAATGAAAGGGACAGGTGTCCTTTCCAACACGCTTCCCCTCTATTTGCTATTAATTATGTAAGTGCTTAATCCCCTAGTAATCCTGGGGATTCTGGTGCACTAACTATATTAGATTTAATATATTAAGTAACCAAAGGCATTTTTGGTTACAAAGCCTTACAGTTCAACATACCTGAGTCTCTCTCTCTTTAGTTTTTAGAGAGAGGATGAGAGAGGGAGAGAAAATGATAAACATAGATGTTTTTAGTTTTTAAGTGATTCAATTTAAATTTTCTTCTAGTGTAATATATCCCAAGAAGGGACATGCAGGAAATAATTTTAGGTGATATGCAGGAATGATATTAACTAACTTGGGCAACAACAACAAAAATTACTTTCTTTTCAATTCTCTTTTAATAGCACTGATTTTGACAAGAAGAAAATCTCCTTTTACTAGTAATGCTAATGTCTTTTTTTTTAAATTAAATCTTTATTATTCAGATTATTACATTTGTTTCTCTTTTTTCCCCTCCATAGCTCCCCTCCACCCAGCTCACACTCTTCCCTCTACCCTTACCTCCCTCCCATTGACCTCATCCATAGGTGTATGATTTTTGTCCAGTCTTTCCCTATACACCCCTTACCCCTTTCCCCCAGAGAATTATCAGTCCACTCCCTTTCTGTGCTCCTGATTCTATTATATTCACCAGTTTATTCTGTTGATCAAATTTTTAATTCACTTAAATTTTAGATTCACTTGTTGATAGATATGTATTTGTTGTTCATAATTTTTTTTCTTTTACCTTTTTCTTCTTCCTCTTCTAAAAGAGTACCTTTCAGCATTTCATATAATACTGGTTTGGTGCTGATGAACTCCTTTAGCTTTTTCTTATCTGTGAAACTCTTTATCTGCCCTACAATTCTGAATGATAGCTTTGCTGGATAAGTTATTCTTGGTTGTAGGTTCTTGCTATTCATCACGTTAAATATTTCTTGCCACTCCCATCTGGTCTGCATCGTTTCTGTTGATAAATCAGCTGATAGTAGTATGGGTGCTCCTTTGTAGGTAATGAACTGTTTTTTTCTTCCTGCTTTTAATATTCTCTCTTTGTCTTTTGCTCTTGGTATTTCAATTATGATGTGACTTGGTGTAGTCCTCTTTAGATTCCTTTTATATGGGGTTCTGTGTGCTTCCTGAACTTGTAAGTCTATTTCTTTTACCAGATGTGGAAAGTTTTCAGTCATTATTTCTTTAAATAGGTTTTCAGTACCTTTTTCTCCCTTTTCTGCCACCCCCACAATTCTGATGTTGGTACACTTGAAGCTGTCCCAGAGGCTCCTTTATATTATCTTCACATTTTTGGATTCTTTTATCTTCTTGCTTTTCCAGTTGAGTGTTTTCTGATTCTTTATATTTCCAATTTTTTACTTGATTCTTGCCTTTCTCTAGTCTGCTGTTAGGACTCTGTATAATATTTTTTATTTCAGTCAGTGTATGTTTAATTTCTAGTTGGTCCTTTTTCATCTCTAGTTGGACCTTTTTCATCTCTAGTTGGATCTTTTCCATCTCTAGTTGGTTCTTTTTCATCTCCTCTGGGCTCTCACTAACTTTATCCAACTTTTCTAGGATATTCTTGAAAAATCTTATAAGCGTGGTTTTGAACTCTATATCAAGCCATTTGTTTTCCTCCTTTTCTTTTGTTTGTGATCCCTTCCCTTGTCTCGGCATTTTCACTATGCCGGGATAACTTCTGTGTTGGATTCAGCCTTATGATACAAAACTGCAGAAGCCTCTCTGTTGAGCTTGGGATGGGTGGAGTCTCAGGGCTTAAGGGACTGCCTTGCCTTCCAGTCAGCCCCATCCTCCATGGCCCCTGAGTCTCACGTGACTGGGTAATCCTGTGCACGCGCACGTGCGCACTCTCTCACAGTGCCTCTAGGCTGCTGCCCCTCAGGCTCCCCTGTGCTCCGAGACCATATGAGTCTGGGTCCCCAGAGTTTCGCCTGAAACTGGGGTTTAGTGGAGTTAGAAGTGGCACAGTTGGGAGTGTCTGTCTCCCGCCCACTTGTGAAAGCCAGCAGCACAATCAGCAGTCGGTCCTCTGAGACTCCCCTAAATTTCCATGCACTTCTCCCTTGTCACAGTCCAAACTCCCCCCGTTTGAGTTTCGGCTGGATCTGGGGTTTAGTGTCGTAGGATAAGGGGTTCAATGCCATTGGGAGTCTCCTTCTCCCTCCTGCCAGAGAAAGCCAGCCAGGTACTCCGGCACCTGCTCTCTCCACGTACGAGTTTCCGTACCTCAGCTTTTTGCAGCTCCTCTGGGTCTCTGTGAGCCCCTCTCTTTCCTTCTAGTTGTAGAATTTCCACTCAGCCAGCTTTCCTGTGGTTCTGGATGATGTCCGTTCTGTCTTTTAGTTGTAGTTTTGAAATTGTTGTGCCAGGCAGCAGTTTATGTGTTTACCTATGCCGTCATCTTGGATTCTCATTCCTAACATGTCTTAACACCTCTAATATCTACTAGTTTAATTTTATAACAGAGTGAGTCAAGCCTTGAGCTTAAAGTTCAAAATATCTATGTGTGTGTGTGTGTGTGTGTGTGTGTGTGTGTGTGTGTGTGATATTTGTTTGCATTGTTACTTTCTACTTATTATAACAGAAACTTTTTATTTTTATTTTCAGGACATTTTTCTTTCAAGGTAAATGCATGTAAATAAAAATAATCAATTTTAAGGAAAAATATTTGGCAAAAACCATGAAGGTGAGATGGAGATTACTGAAGCATAGGAACCCTTGTCCACAGAAGTTTCCATATATTCAAGGAGGGAGGAGGACAGGCTGGAGGAGGATGGCATTCAAAGCTCCCTCTGCCACTTCAGACAGATCCGCACCAAGTGGAACTGAATGGAACAGTCTAGTGCACTGTGCCAAACCACAGAAGCTCTATTTTTAACAGGATTTGACAGGAAAACACTTCAGAGTCTTTGTCCTTTTCTCATGTCACAATGTTCTTAGCTTCCAGCAACAATCACCAACTACACTTGCAGTTGAACCTACCAGATTCCTGTAAATACTAAGGTCTCAGCATGATGAGAATCTAAACTCATTATATGGGAGAGCAGCCATGAGCTCTCCTTGATAATAGTGTTAAGAGGTTTGAAATGAACATCCTTGAGTTTACTTGTTGAGCTGGCACATAGAAAGAAAAATTTCAAGTGGTGTTTTATTTCTGTAATTTTTAAATTCCTTTTTATAAAATATTTTCAGGCATCTCAGATTTTAAAAAAGATGATAACATTTTACCTATTTATTGGTCAATATAAGACAGACAACTTAATCTGGTATTCAAATTATTTGAAAACATCATAGATCTTATCTAGGGTCAAAATTTGAGAAAGCTATGTCTCCCAAAACAATGACCGCATTAGATTAGCTTCCATAATGTCTATCAAACAAGTATTTTTGAGCTTCTACTATGTACTCAGATCACTTAGATACTGAAAAACAAAGAATTATAGCACGGAATATTAAAGATTTATGATACAACTAGGGAGGCTATATTAACTCACATAAAATAAGAAGACAGTAATAAATTGAACTAAACCCTTGCATGTTAAGTAGAAAAATAAAGATTTTGTGTGGGAGTTATATAAGTTTACAAGGGAGTTATCTGAAGAAGAAGGTTACAACAGTCCAAGAAAGTTTCATGATGGGATTCTGTTTTATTTTTAAAAGATGGGAAATATTTTGAAGGGAAATAAAAGGAAGAGAAAGGTGTTCATCATTAAAGCAAGATTTGGCATGATATCAGAAGTAGATATGGGAGAAAATGAGGAAGACTAGTGTTATCAGCTTGGGTGGAAAATACAGTTTCAAGGGTTAATAGTGGGAGAAAGTACTAAGAAAAATACAGTGAAACCAAATTGTGGGAGACCTTAAAAAATAGCTTATTCCAAAAGCAGTAGAGAAACCATCTCTTAGGGTTGTTATGAGAATTAAATGATGTTAAATATTTGTGAATAACGATAATATTGTAGTCCGGCCAGCATAGCTTAGTAGTTGAATGTTGACCTATGAGCCAGGAGGTCATGGTTTGATTACTAGTCCAGGCACATGCCTGGGTTGTGGGTTTGATCCCCACTGTGGGGCATGCAGGAGGCAGCCAATCAATGATTCTCTCTCATCATTGATGTTTCTATCTCTCTTCCTTCCTCTTTAAAATCATTATAAATATATTTTAAAAAGAAATGATATTTTGAGAATATTTGTCTAGCAATTAGGCAAGATATATTAAAATGAAAGAAGAAAACTAGGGATCCAGGTAGAAAATTATTTCAATTTTCTAGACATGAGTCTATGAGGGTCTGGACTGGGTTGATGTCATTGGAGATAAAGAAAAGAGGTAAATCTGAAATATTTTAAAATAAAAATCTAGTAAATTATGTTTTGATTTATTCATTATTTATTGAGCAAGTGTTATGTGGTAGACACTGAGCCAGTCATATGCAACACTGATAAAACTCAGTGAGATTTTGTACATGAGCAATTCATGAGATGTATAAAAGATTTACAAACTAGGAGATCAGAAATAAAGATGGCGTCTTAACAAAGTCAGGGGAAGTGATTCTACAAAGAGGAGAAAGAAGTTGTAGGAATGAATTCAAGGGATATGCAAGTGGAGATGTACTTAGAGCAGATTGATCTAGACATCTAGATTCTAGAGTATAAAAATAATGATAGTTAATACTTACCTAGAAGTTACTATGTAATAGGCACTATTCTAAGCATATTACATAACCCTACTTAATCATCCAATAATCTAATGAAGTACATTATATTATTATCCCCATTTTACAAGTAAGGAAATTAGATGACATGCTAGTAAGTGGTAGAGTCAGAATTTGAGCACACATCTTCTGACACCAGAACCCATGCTTTTAACCTACATACTATCATGTCTTTTGTTAATCCTGACCAGAGGATTTTTTCCCCACTGATTTTTTAAAATGGTTGCTGCCCCACACAGGCCCATAAGGTACATGCCCTTGATTGGAATCAAAGCAGGACCCTTCTTCTATCTGAGAGCCAACACTCTATCCACTGAGCCAATCCAGCTAGGCTATCATGCCTTTTGAATTAAGCATAGATCAAAGGTAAAGTCTTAGAATTTGGGAGTAGTAAGTATAAAGGAATAGGAGGGCATAAAATTGAGCGAAAGAATGAGTATAAAGTCAAAGCTGAGAACACAGCTTTAGGGCCACATACAACTAGAAACAAAAAGAGGAAGAAGTGCTGTAAAAGGAAATAGAGTGGTGGAGCATCAAAAGACACTAAAAGGTTCATCAGTCAGAGAATGTAGTCAACAGAATAAATACTACTGAGAAGAGAATATGAGCTAAATAAAACTGACTGAAAAAAAGAATACCAGCTATCTTATAGAAAGCAGTCTCGGGGATAAAGTCAAAATTCAAGCAGTTACTAAGAGAATGGAAGAGGAGGAAGTAGAGGCACTGAGTATGGGCTTCACATTTTAGGATATTGACAGCAAAGAGAGAGAGGAAGAACATGAGCTAACAGTGTCAGGAAGGTCAGTTTTCTCTCCTGCCCTAGAACTTGACTATAGAAAGATACTCCACTCCTTCCAACCTTGTCCTCATTCTATATGGACAAGCCCAGTACTAGGCTTACATTAGTCAGTTGACACCAAGTTCCTTACCCATAAGGTGCAGTCTTCTTAGTCTCCAGAAACTAAAAATAGTTTTTAAAGTTACTCCAGAAAAGTCCTTTCTTTGATACTAATTCAAATGGAAATTACACATCAGTAAGTGACAAACAGCACCTCACTCTGAGTTCTTGTGATCTCTTTAAGAGCAAGTCTGTCCTATAATACTCAATCTAGTCCTTTACATGTTGTTTAAGTTGTAACTTATTATTAGATACTAGAGGCCCATGCACAACACTTGTGCATGAGGAGAGGGAGTGTCCCTCAGCCCACTCTGCACCCTCTCCAATCTGTGACCCCTCAAGGAATGTCTGACTGCCCTTTCACAATCTGGGACTGCTGGCTCCCAACCACTCCCCTGCCTGCCTGCCTGATTGCCCCTAACTGCTTCTGCCTGCCAGCCTGATCATCCCCTAACTGCTCCCCTGCTGGCTTGATTGCTCCAACTGCCCTTACCTGCTGGCCTGGTCACCCCTAACTGCCCTCCCCAGCCAGCCTGGTTGCTACTAACTGTCCTCCCCTGCAGACCTGGTCACCCCTAACTGCCCCCCTTGCCAGCCTGGTTGCCCCTAACTGCCCTCCCCTGCAGGCCTGTTTGCCACTAACTGTCCTCCCTAGCCTCCTGCTCTCTCCTGCTTTGTGGCTGTCACCATTTTTGTTGGGATTTATTTATTTTGGCTGTAGGTATAGTGGAGGTACAGTCAATTAGTATTTTTCTCTTTTATTAGTGTGGACTAGAGGTCCAGTGCACGAAATTTGTGCAGGGGAGGGATGGTATCCCTCAGCCCAGCCTGTATCCTCTCCAATCTGGGATCCCTCACACAATCAGCAGATTGCCCCTAAATACTTCTTCCTGCCAGCCTGATGCCCCTAACCATTTTTGCCTGCCAGCCTGATCACCCCCTAACCACTCCCCTGCCAGCCTAATTGATGCCTAACTGCTTCCCTGCCAGCCTGTTTGCCCCTAACTTCCCTTCCCTGCAGGCCTGGTCACCCTTAACTGCCCTCCCCTGCAGGCTTGATCACCCCCAACTGCCTTCTTTTGCAGGCCTAGTCCCTCCTAACTATCCTCCCCTGCTGGCCTGATCACCCATAACTGCTCTCCCTTGCAGGCCTGGTCCCTCCCACTGCCCTCCCCTGCTGGCCATCTTGTGGTGGCCATAATGTGTCCACATAGGGGAAAGATCTTTGACCACATGGGGGCAGCCATCTTGTGTGTTGGAGTGATGGTCAATCTGCATATTACTCTTTGATTAGATTGGATAGAGGCCTGGTGCACGGGAGGGGGCCGGGTGGTTTGCCCTGAAGGGTGTCCCAGATCAGGGTGAAGGTTTCCTTGGTGCATGGGGTGGCCTGGGCAAGGGGCCTGTGGTGTTTTGCAGGGTGGCCACACCCCCCAGGCAACCCAAACAGGAGGCCCTGGTATCTGGGATTTATTTATCTTCTACAATTGAAACTTTGTAGCCTTGACAGGCCAGAGCTGCAGAAGCTTGGCTTCCTCCATCACCAGGGAAACCCATTCTCCCTCCTGCTCACTCTGTGGCTGCAGCCTTGTAGATTGGGGTTAATTTGCTTACTCGCTTCTGATTGGCTGGTGGGCATGGCTTGTGGGTATAGCAGTCATGGTTATTACTCTTTTATTAGATAGGATTGCTACAAGTAGGCTGTTTCATGCTTCTGAGTTATCCACTCAGTTATCTCTTTATGTTCTCCAAGCTTCCACTCAAATGCCACTGCCTTTTTAAGGACTTTTCTTGCCCCAGTTTGAGTGAAAGCCTCTGCTCTATAGCCCCACAGAATGAAGTCTCCACCCTGCTGCACTTTACTATAACCATTAGCATTTTTTATTTGTCTCCTCACATAAACAACAAGCCCTATGGAAACAGAGTGAGGTGTTTGTTTTTTATTTCTTGTTTTGTTTTGTTTTGTCTTCAGAGTGAGGTTTTTATTGCTGTCTTTCCAATGCCAAGCACAATGTCAGACACAGAGTAGGGACCTAGAAATGTTTATTGAACAAAGGAGTGAATAAAGGAAAATAGGATTAGAAGGCAGCACGTGGTACTTTATTTGTTCATTCAGTCCATCACTCATCCTATAAAGACAAGCTCAGTAGTGGGCTTCCAACAGTCAGTTGACACCAAGTTTCTTACCCGTGACATGCAGTCTTCTTAGTCTACAGAACTGGAAACATGGATTTTTAAACTTTGTAACCCCCTGTCATCATGCCTCTGAAACAAAAGTGTAAGTGGAAATAAACATTCCTATTTACAGATAAGGAAACTAAGGCAGAAAGCAGTGGAATAATTGTAAGGAGCTCTTATACTTAAATCTCAGGGTATCTCAAGAATGGGATGGTTTGCTCAGTCTGTGTTGAGTTTCTAGATAAGGCTGGTCTGTGACTCTTTCTATTACCCTCTGTCAGTCTCCTACAAATACACACTCATAGCAGGCTCCTACTCCCACAATATGATTCTCTGTCCATATATAATTAAGCATTCATTTACTTGCAAAACATTACTCAAACACTATCACAAATTTCCTATTAACCAGGGTTCTTCTCCACTGGGCACATTCACATCCTGTAGACCAGGATTTGAACACCAAAGGCTAGGTTTCCGTCTTGTAGAAACTTGCAACAAAGGGTGGAGAGATTATCTGTCACAATGTACAAACCATCTAGTTAGTTTGGGTTTATTTGACCTATTTTCTTTAATCCATGTAAGATAAAGTAAAATATTTGTTCACCTGGCATCTGTCCCCTGAGGCTTGAGCATCCAAATATATTAATCTAGAGCTCTGATGCAGGAAATGTGTGAATTTCCCCTGCTGCCAGCATGAGCTTCCCTCTGGCACCCAGGACCCGGGCTTTCCTCACAGCCCCAGCTTCATCCAGAAGGTCGTCAGGTGTAATTAGCGTATTATGCTTTTATTATTATAGATAGGCGACTCACCATAAAACTTCAGCTCTGTCCATTTGTGAATCCAACCATGACATCAGGTTTGCAGGTAAGTGGGCTGTGCTCTTTGCCGATTAAAGTTTTAAGGCAGTTGAGTGTCTGGCTCCACTTAGTGTTGAAATGTCATAATGCAACCTGGTTACAGTTCCAAACCACAAAAATCAAGGAAAGGATAACCTATAGGCCTCTTTTCTGTTTAAGACACATATGTGCAATTGTATTGAACTTGAGGCATTAAAGTTCAAATCCTTCCTGAAAATAATAAAAACTGGGGGCAAGAAATAGGAGTCCAAAGTGGAAGTCAGGAAAAAGAGAAAAAGTTTGAGCTATGTGGTAAATGAATTGGATTCCTGGTCCATATTCTTTGCTTTCCAGATAATGTTGCAGATCCTTTTGAAACCAATTGCCATAGCCCTGGCCTGGTAGCTCAGTTGGTTAGAACATGGTCCTCATATGCTATGGTTGCAGGTTCGATCCCCTGTCAGGGCACATACAAGAATTAACCAATGAATGCATAAATAAGTCCAACAATAATTTAATGTCTCTCTCAAATCAATAAACAAAAATTTAAATTTTTTAAAAATATATTTTATTGATTTTTTTTTTAAGAGAGGAAGGGAGAGGGATAGAGAAACATCAATGATAGATATCCATCAGCCGCCTCCTGCACGCCCCCACTGGGGATGTGCCTGCAACCAACATACATGTCCTTGACCGGAATTGAACCTGGAACCTTTCAGTCCACAGGCTGACACTCTATCCACTGATCCAAACCGGTTTTGGCAAAATTTAAATTTTTTTAAATAAACTGTCATAATGCCATTACTAAGACTTCATGAAGGAAGGAAAAGGGCTCAGAGTAAGACTAGAATCAGAAGCTGGAGGTTTTTCAGTAGCATTACTATATTAGCCCAAAGTTTTTAAATCCTCACCTGAGATATATGTTTTTATTGATTTTTAGAGAGAGAAGGGAGAGAGGGAGAGAGAAGGGTAAACATTAATGTGAGGGAGAAACATATGTACCCCAAATGGGGATTGAACCCCAAACCTTTTTGGGATATGGTACAACACTCCAACCAAATGAGCCACCTGACTCAGAATATTTGGATGCTCAAGCCTCAGTTGGTTGAAGTGTTGTTTACACAAAATTGATAGCATTAGCCTTGGTGTGGTTTGTTGATTGAGCATCGTCCCATGCCACATCCCTGGTTAGGGCACATGCCTGGGGTTGAGCTCAATCCCTGGCAGGGGCTGTGTAGGAATGATGTTTCTCTCTCCCTCTCTCATCCTGTCTCTCTAAAAATCAATAAATAATTGTGTTGTTTTTTTTTTTAAATTGATGCTGTATTACATGGTTATTTTTAGATTTGCTAAACCATAGAAGGTGCTCTATATGCTTTTAATAAACATTTGATAGAGGAATAATGGCATACTATATTGAATTTCTCTCAAGTACTGAGCCATAAAATATATTTATTTGGTCTTCAGTATCACTCTCTGTCCATCAAGAATGGAGTCAAGGAGAATCCAAGATGGCGCCATAGGTAAACACCTACACTGCTGCCTCGCACAACAATTTCAAAACTACAACTAAAAGACAGAACAGACATCATCCAGAACCACAGGAAGGCTGGCTGAGTGGAAGTTCTACAGCTAGAGGGAAAGAGAGGGGCTCACAGAGACCCAGAGGAGCCGCAAAAAGCTGAGGTACGGAGATGCGCGGGCTGAGAGAGCGGGTGCCAGAGTACCTGGCTGGCTTTCTCTGGCGGGAGGGAAACGGAGACTCCCAAGGGCATTGAACCCCTTATCCTACGACACTAAACCCCAGATCCAGCCGAAACTCATACGGGGGGAGTTTGGACTGTGAAAAGGAAGAGGTGCATGGAAATTTAGGGGAGTGGCAAAAGATCAGAGGGCTGGTGGTGGCGCGCAGGCACTGCTCAGAGTACAGATTGCTGATTGGACCGCTGGCTTTCGCGACTGGGCGGGAGACAGACCTCCCAACTGCCACTTCTGAGTCCACTGGGCCCCTGTTTCGGGCGAAACCCTGGAGACCTAGACTCGTGTGGTCCTGGGGCGCAGGGGATCTGGAAAGGCAGCGGTCTGGTGGCACTGCGGGTGCGTGCGCACAAGGACCGCTCCAGCGATTGCCCAGTCATGTGAGACTTGGGGGCCGTGGAGGGCGGGGCCGACTGGAAGGCAAGGCGGTCCCTTAAGCCCTGAGACTCCACCCATTCCAAGCTCAACAGAGGCTTCTGCGTTTTTGCAAGCCTGCTATCATAAGGCTGAATCCAACACAGAAGTTCTCCCAGCATAGTGAAAATGCTGAGACAAGGAAAGGGATCACAAACAAAAGGAATGGAGGAAAAAAACCGACAGGATATCGAGTTCAAAACCACGTTTATAAGGTTTTTCAAGAATATCATAGAAAAGTTGGATAAAATTGGCGAGACCCAAGAGGAGATGAAAAAGAACCAACTAGAGATGGAACTAGAAATTAAACATATACTGACTGAAGTAAAAAATATTGTACAGA
>PVJN01040192.1:0-19428 GCA_004026805.1 Lasiurus borealis | reverse complement strand
ATGTAAATTAAAAGCCTGCAGGTTTACACTGGACAAAGACTGATGTTGAGGCCACTGGCAGTTGAAATTAAAGAGGCATTAAGGAAAAATTTATTCAAAGTTATAGGTTTATTAATATCCACTTGAAATATACAACCTCTTTAAGGTCTATTTCAAGAAAAGAAGTCATCATGTATTTCAGAACTATCAAGTTTCCTGTAACTGATGGGAGACAAACAGTTTGCACATTTGCCATAACATGTGAATTATTAAGACAGTGGGTATATGGTATCTGCTCCCTATTGCCAGGTTGTGAATACTCATGAGCCAGCAACTCTGAGTGCTAGAGTTGGGCTTTTTGTTCAGAAGTCCTCATGATACACTGTGAGGAATCAGGGTGATACAGGGTTCCAGAGTTCCAGGGACCCCATGATCTGTGACCCACTATGGGTCCTTGGCCTTCCACAGAAAAGAATTCAAAGACAAACCAGCATAAAGTTTAAAGTGAAAGAGAGTTTGTTAGTGAAGCAATGAGGCAGAGAGTGCTGACTCCTCAGACAGCAGCCCTTCCTTAGGGCAATTTAATTCTTTTATTGAGGCTCATTTAATCAGGGAATAGGGCATTTAATAAGGAAGTGGAATATTCAGGAGTTTTCCAGAAAGGGGTGGGGAGACCCCTGTCAACCATGTTGCACCCTTATATGGACTTTTCATTTCTGATCCTGGTGTTGTAGGATATGTTATTTAGTATGCTAATATATTACAAGTGAATAATGAGGCTAGCCTTAACTTGGCATAGAATTAGTCACCATGTTGGATCAAGTTGGTCTGCTACCTGTTTTAAGTTATAAGTCATGGTGTTTGGCCTTACTATCTCTATGATAGTTCTTGTAGCCCTTATTAGTTACTAGAGTCCCGGTGCACAAAATTTGTGCATGGGGGAGGCTGTCCTTCAGCCCAGCCTGTTTCCTCTCCAATCTGGGACCCCTTGAGGAATATCTGACTGCCCGTTTAAGTCTGATCCTACTTGGATCAACCCAGGACTGCTGGCTCCCAACTACTCACCTGCCTGCCTTCCTGATTGCCATAACCACTTCTGCCTGCCAGCCTGATCACCCCCTAACCACTCCCCTGTCAGCCTGTTTGCCCTTAACTGCCCTCCCCTTTGGGCAACCCAAGCCTCTCTCCTGCTCTCTCTGTGGCTGTAGCCATCTTGTTTGGGTTAATTTGCATACTCACTCTGATTGGCTGGTGGGCATGGCCAGTATGTAGCAGAGGTGTGGTCAATTTGCATATTACTCTTTTATTAGATAAGATATCTGTTTCATCACATACCCTACTTTAAGATCTCAATAATTTTACCACAAAGTGATTCTTTATATTACCATTTCTGCATGAGATCATTGTTTTAATTATACATTCTTTAAAATATGTTTTTATTGATTTCAGAGAAAGAAAGGGAAAGAGAGGGGGAGAGAGAGAAATAAACATCAATGATGAGAGAAAATCATTGATCAGCTGCTTTCTGCATACCCCTACTGGGGATTGAGCCTGAAACCTGGACATGTGCCTTGGAATTGAACCGTGACCTCCTGGTTCATGGATCGGCACTCAACCACTGAGGAACACTGGCTGGGTTGTACATTTTTTTTAGAGTTTGAAGTCAGTGAGGGCAAATCAGAGAAACTGTTCATTTCAGTTAATTTTAGATATAAGTTAACCAACGACTCTAAAATAAAGCAAGTTAGAATTTTCTTTTTAATTTAGAATTTTATTAACATAAGATATAATACTGTACTTCTAGGAAAGCAAATTATAATTTTTATAGTCTTATTTTAAAAAGTGATTAAAATAATAAAGAATGGTAATATGGAAATATTTGGGAGGTAATTGTTAAAAAAATCAGTGTTTTTATAGATATGCATGAAAAATTTCTTCTTCTTTTTAATAAAATTATTCAGCAAAGTGCCAGATACCTGTTTGTTTTTCTTTGTCCCCTCTTTAGTTCTATGTGACACAATTCTAGCTCCAGGAGAAACATTTTGTCACTTGATTTAATCTTTTTTTCTAGAACAGATGCTGCCTAGATCTGGGAATTCCAATGATTGGTCAAGGTTAACTCAAAGACTTATAAAAAGTAAATGCTCCACAGAAGCAAAATAAGAAACAAAGCAACCCACAATCCCAGTGGTCAGAGATGAACATTGTTAATACATTGGTTATGTTCTTCTGGAAACTTTTCTATGAATGTAGATTAATTACTATTGGTCTATCCATTTATTTCTTTCATTGATCTTTCTTCATATTCCCTCAACATATATGTGTCCATAAGGCCATTTTTCTACTTTTAAGACATTTGCTGTTTTCATGTACTCTGTTGTTCTCTCCCTTGGAGAAGGAATTTGATTTTCCCATCATCCCTTCTTTACTATCTCTGGGGTGTTTGCCTACAAATGTGAACCTGCTTGGGAACTGCCAGTCCTTCACATTTATATCTACAAATCTACTTCAGAACTTTGGGAGATAGAAAAGTAGCTCTTACTTCAAAAGATTGGAATCCCAAGACATGGCCCTCTCAAGGAAAAAAAGTTGTTTACCTGATTGTAAACAATTTCTAGAGGAGAGACCATCACCAGTCTTCTGTGTAGTGGCTGTTATTCTTTCTGTCCAGGCAATTTTGCATCTGGTCCTGCCTGTGAATTGCAGTGCTCCACAGTGCTCACCAGCACCCCAAGAATAAAAGCTTTTGATGGGATTGCAGTCCTTTGTAGCTCTCTATGATTGCTTGTCTGCCTCTGTGGCTTCTAGTAAGTAGCTCTTTCCCTCACTTGAATAAGAAGTTTCCTCTTCTGGTACTTCAAGTTTCTATTCTTTAAAAATAAAATAAAATAAGGTTGGTCCTCTTCCTCTACTACCAAGAGAGAAAGGAGACAGAGGGAGAGAGAGAGAGAGGAAGGGGGGAAAGAAAAGAGGGAGGGAGGGTGTAGAAGGGGACGGAAGGAGGGAGGGAGGGAGAGAGAGAGAGAGAGAGAGAGAGAGAGAGAGAGAGAGAGAGAATTCCATTTAGTGTTTTAATTTATAAAATTTTAGAACCTTTTAGTTTCCTCAAGCCCATCTGTCTACATCCTCTAGCATGCCATTAGCTTTTGACATTTTTTTAAAAAAATATATTTTTTATTGACTTTTTATAGAGAGGAAGGGAGAGGGATAGAGAGTTAGAAACATCAATGAGAGAGAAACACCAATCAGCTGCCTCCTGCACATCCTACTGGGGATGTGCCCCCTACTGGGGATGTGCTCACAACCAAGGTACATGTCCTTGACCAGAATCGAACCTGGGACCCTTCCGTCTGTAGGCCAACACTCTATCCACTGAGCTACATTGGTTAGGGCAGCCTTTGACATTTTTATGAAAAGATTTGGAAACCCCCCAAATCATTAGAACTCAAAGATTTTCAGCATACTTGTATACAAAAGCTAACCAATCTCAACAAACTTCAAATGAGCAGGACTAACACTTGTCTTTTAAAAAAAGCTATTTCAACTATTTGCCAAAGCATATATCTATGAGTCATTTTATTTACCATCTTCACAGACACTGTATTCTTAAAATCATTCACCTACTGGAAATATTTTCAACATATTTATTCCCTCATGGGAAGTTATGAAAAGTTTAGATGGCACATTTTAATTACTGAATATTAGTGCAACCTTTCCTAACTACTAATAAAAGAATCAAATCCCTATTTGTGAATAAATTAGAAAGTTAGACAAGACTGTTTCACATGGATCAGTAGTTTTCCACTGTGGCATTCATGTCCACTTTAGGATTTGGACAGGATTGTGATGAAACTGACAAAATAAGAACTATATACTTTGTAAATGCGCATCAGTGTACCCATTTTTGGCTTCTTGAGAACTGTTTGCAGTGTTTTCTATTGAGATGATTGAGTTCATAGTCTTCAATTTCATGTGTAACATACACCATTATGGTGTATTACTCCCCATCAAAAGTTTTAATTAAGCTAATGGTAAAATTCAGTTGACTACCTTGATTTATCTATAACTTGTCATATGTCATAAATTGGATGACCCAGCAAATAGATTGGAATTATGGTGATTCCATAAAGACTAGCAGTTTAGGAAAGAGGGAATCAATATTATCAGTATTTTTGTTGTTGTTTGTTGTTAATCCTCACCAGAGGATATATTTCTATAGTTTTTTTGGTTTTTTTTGTTTGTGTGTGTGTGTGTGTTTAGAGAGAGAGTGGAAGGGAGGGGGAGAGACAGAGAGAGAAGTATTGTTGTGAGAGAGATACATTGATTGGTTGTCTCCCGCACTTGCCCTGACCAAGGCCAGGGATCAAGCCTGAACTAAGGTATCTGCCCTTGACCAGCATTGGACCCAAGGCCCTTCAGTCCATGAGCTGATGCTCTATCCACTGAGCCAAACTGGATAGGTTGGGAATAAATATTTTAGTTGCATGTCCATTAAAAATAAAGTTAGGCAATTGTCTGTGAGCCTCAGGTGTTTTGAATGTGTGAGTGTATATGAATGTGTGTGTGTCTGTGTATTTGTGTGTATGTTTAGAAATAATGATACAAGGTAGGAGGTTTAGCATAGCTGAGACACTGGGTGTGTTATGAGCAGTGATGGGAGATAGCAGTGGACAAGTAGGAAAGATCATGAGGAACATCATATGTTATGCTAAAGAATTTGGAATTTATTTTTTAGGTACCAGGGAAATACTTAAATCTTAAAACTTTTTAATTAGAGATAACTTTAGATTTACATAAGAGTTGCAAAAATAGTACAAAGTCTTATATGCTGTTTACCCAGCTTCCTATAATATCAACAACTTATATATTTATCAAAACTAGAAAATTCACATTGGTATAATACTAACAACTAAATTATAAACTTTATTTAGATTTTTCCCATTTTTCATAATAATTGTTTTTCTGTTCCAATATTTAATCCAGAATACCACATTGCATTTAGTTGTAATAAGTCTTTTTTTTAATATATTTTATTGACTTTTTACAGAGAGGAAGAGAGATAGACAGAAACATCGATGAGAAAGAAACATCGATCAGCTGCCTCCTGCACACCCACTACTGGGGATGTGCCCGCAACCAAGGTATATGCCCTTGACCAGAATCAAACCTGGGACCTTTCAGTCTGCAGGCCGACGCTCTATCCACTGAGCCAAACCGGTTTTGGCTAGTTGTAATAAGTCTTTAGCATCCTCTACTCTGTGGCAGTTTCTCAGCCTTTCTTTGTTTTTCCCAACTCCACATATTTGAAAAGTTATGGTCAGTATTTTGTAGAATGTGTCTTAACTTAGGTTTGCTTGAAGTTTCCTTATGATTAGATTGGCAAGAATATTACAGAAGTGATTTGCCCTTCTCAGTGGATCATATCAAGTAGTACTTATGGTTGAAATGCTTATTATTGGAGATATTAACTTTATTTACTTGTGTAAGATGGTGCATGCCAGGTTTATCCACTGTAAAGTTATTTTTTACGTGGTTATTAAATATTTGGGGGGGGCATTCTTTGACATTATATAAAAATGTCCTGTTTCGCCTTAATTTCTGTCACCTAATTTTAGTATTTATTCATGGATTTACCTAAGTCATTAATACTATAATATTTAAATGGTGATTTTTGTTATTTCCATCATTCTTTCTACATTTCTTCTGTAAGGAAGAATCACTTAACCTATTTTGAGGAATGACAGGATCACTGTGATGCTAATAGATGTATGAGGCATTGGAAGGAAGTAAGAGTGAAGGCAGAGACACTACAAATTAGGAGACTATTGAAATAATTTAGGAGTGATGTCAAAGGCCTGAACTTATGCCAGGGCAATGTAGAGAGGTAATTAATAGAGAAATATTTAAGATGTAGAATCAAGAAAACGTGGTGACTTATTAGATGTGAGCAAAGAAGGAAGGCATCAAGTATGGCAGCTGGTTTCTGTCTTAGAGAGAAGTAATATTAGAGGAGTAATGGTTTGGAAGAAGAGAGCTAAGACAAATTCAGCAATGGACATGCAGAGTTGAGTTACTCCCATGGAACATCCATAGAGGATTGTCTCAGAAGTTAGGCATATAAAAGGCTGGTGCTTAAAGGAGAGGTCTGGCATAGAGATATAGATACTGTAAGTCATCAGTAGATAGGTAGGAGAAGGATCACAGAAATGCATAAAGTTGTCCAGGAAAAGCTGTAGAGATGGAGAAGTCATAGCAAGTTAAGGTACAACAACATAAAGGCAGAAAGAGGAAGAGAAACTCATGCAGGGAGTATGAAAATGTGTACCTAGAACAGCAGGAGGAAAACCAGCATAGTGGGAAAATGCAAGTACATGAGGAAAAGTCTCATGGAGCAAGGAATGTTCACAGCATCCAGGTTACAGAAAAGTCAAGTAAGAAAAAGACAAAAATAGATGCAACTATTTATTTGTGACCTTAATTAGAGCAATTTCAATGTAGTGGTGAAGGCAGACCCATAGATTCTTACTGGAAATGAAGGGGGGACTATGAATATAAACAATGCTTTCAGTGGCTTTGAGAGATCTGGGAAAGAGATAGGATGGTAGGATGGAAGGGGGGCAGTCAATGTAGAAGATATTATTATACCAGAGGCCCGGTGCATGAAATTTGTGCACAGGGGGAAGGGGTTTCTTCAGCCCAGCCTGCACCCTCTCTAATCTGGGAGGTCCAACTGCCAGTTTTTTTTTAAAAATGTATTTTATTATTTTTTTACAGAGAAGAAGGGAGAGAGATAGAGATTTAGAAACATCAATCAGCTGCCTCCTGCACACCTCAACTGGGGATGTGCCTGCAACCAAGGTACATGCCCTTGACCGGAATTGAACCTGGGACCTTTTGGTCCGCAGGCCGATGCTCTATCCACTGAGCCAATCTGGTTTTGGCCCGACTGCCAGTTTAGGTCTGACCCCAGCAGTCAGACATCCCTCTCACAATTTGGGACCGCTGGCTCCTAACTGCCCACCTGCTGGCCTGTCTGATGGCCCCTAACTGCCCCCCCACCAGTCTGATCACCCTTAACTGCCTCTTCCTGCCAGTCTGATCACCCCTAACTGTCCCCTACCCCCACTGGCCTGGTTACCCCAACTGCCTCCCCTGGTTGCCCCTCATTGCCCGCCTCTGCCGGCCAGGTCACCCCTCACTGACTCCCTCTGCTGGCCTGGTTGCCTCTCACTGCCTATCCTCCCTCCAACCCCCTTGCTGATCTGGTCTCCCCATGCAGCCTGATGTTCAGTAGTTTGATTGTCCCTCGCTAACCTCCCTGCTGGCCTTGTTACCCCACGCAGCCTGCTGTTAGATTATTACTGTGAGTGCATCATGACCAATTTGTATATTACCCTTTTATTAGTATAGTTAGAGGCCTGGTGCACAGGTGGAGGCTGGCTGGTCTGCATTGAGGTGGGTCCTGGATCAGGATGGGGGTTTCCTTAGAGGGTGGGGCCAGCCTGGGCAAGGAGCCTGGGATGGTTTGCAGCCTGGCCATGCCTCTGGCTTTGCCCCAAAGGATGTCTGGAAGGTCTCTGGAAGGTCTCCTAGTCTAATTAGCATATTACTTTTTTATTAGTATAGATACTCCCATACACTTTGGCTGTAACTATATTTATTCTTTATATATTAGTAATTCCCCTTCTTAAAATACATACATACACAAACACAAAATGTTATCTTACAGTATTCTAGATAATTCATTATTCCACTTCCAGTGAATGTCCTTCACCTGGTTGGTACAGAATTACCTACAAATATTAATTATACTTCAAGTCAGCAGTTTGGATTGAATATTTGGCCAAGCTCTCAGTGCTTTGCTTGGCTGGGATTGTGAATGCCACCCCAAGTTCTCAACCCTACAAATACTTCATCAGAAGAACAGAGAGCAAGAAGGAGGAGAGAGGATAGCTCAGCTTCAATCTGTTTTATGATATAAAAAAATTCAAAACATATGCCCTGCTCACAGAGGAGCAAGTGCATTATCTAATTACAACATTACTTTTACATAGAAATCAAAATTTCCTCAGTAAACTAAATTACATTCTTTGCTCTATCTGGAAAGAAAAGTATTTCTCTCTAAAACCTCCTTAAAGCATGAGAAATTAAGCCTGAAGTATAAATTATTTGAGTGATAAGTGCAAGATATTCTGGAATCTGAATTTGACTTTGTAATTATTTATATTTATAAGAAAATTCTTTTCATTATAAATCAGAGTAATAATATTACAGAAAGTAAAAAAACAAAAACAAAAACAGAAAAGAGAATGACCACTAAATATCATTAACATAGTTACTACCCTTTTAGACTATTTGCTTATTTCTTTTTATAAGCACTCATATTTTTACATAATTGCAATCATACAGTATATATAATAATATATATGGCTTTTTCACTTGACTCATAAGAATTACTCTGAGTTGCTATCTAGTTTTTATAATTTTTCTTAATTTTTTTATTTTTTAATATATTTTATTGATTTTTTACAGAGAGGAAGGGAGATAGAAAGTCAGAAACATCGATGAGAGAAAGCCATCGATCAGCCGCCTCCTGCACGCCTCACAGTGGAGATGTGCCCGCAAGCAAAGTACATGCCCCCAACCGGAATCGAACCTGGGACCTTTCAGTCCGCAAGTCCAAGCTCTATCCACTGAGCCAAACTGGTCTCAGCTAATTTTTCTTTTTTAAAAATTTTCTATTTAATTATTTTTAAGAAAGAAAGCAATAGAGAAAGAGAGAAATGTTGATTTGCTGTTCCATTTAGTTGTGCATTCATTCGTTGCTTCTTGTATGTGCTTTGACAAGAGATCAAACCTACACCCTTGGTGTATCAGGACACTGTTCTAACCAAATGAGTAACTCAGCCAGGGCTATGATTTTCTTTTTAATGGCTGCAGAATATTCCATAGTGTGAATGTGCCATAAGTTAATTAAACATTCCTCTACTGTAGGATCATTAGTTTGTTTCCAATTTATCACTATCATAAATAAGTCTGTATTAAAAACGTTATATGCTATGGTTTTATTCCTATACTAGTGTTCTAGTGCATAGATTCATGCACATTGAAATAAAATTAATTAGGGAAGAAATATTTTAATATCACTATTCACCCTTTCTCTAGAATAGAAGTGTCAACCAGATTCATGTTCCATAATGACAGAACGAAACACATGTGTGTGATTGGCACTGCCAGCAAGAGCTTTATATGTATCACACATGTGTAAGTCCAAGTTTATTTATAAATTGCCAGTGTGCATCATATGTACTGGCCTGCCAGTTGGTCAGATGGATGGTCAGTTGGTCACTTAGCCTTTTATATATATAGATTTTGTATTATTTGGTACATTTTTTGAAAGTGAAATTACTGAATCAGAAGGGATGATGAACATTTAAGTTCTTCATATAGAGTTTCATATTGTCTTTTAAAATGATTTACTGATTATGATGAAAGCAACTAAAGTTTGCCAAGTGGGTGGGGGATCCAAGAGGACAGAGCAGGGTCAAGTGGATGGGTCTTCCCCTGTGGAAAAGGTGGAAGGACACTGCAAGTTCTATCTAGGGATTTGCTGATAATAAAATCTAGTGAAATTAAAATTTTTCTGTGAACTTCAAGCCAGAGATGGAATTCCAAGTAGGAGGAACAAAAGCAAATAGGAAGTAAAAAAAAAAAAAGACCAAAAGTCTGATAGACACTTAAAGGGTTGAAGAAGCAGTGGGGTGGGAGAAGCCAAAAGGGGTGTAAAGTGAAAGGCAATCTGAGACCATAGGCTTGAAGCCTGTACTGGTTATAGGCTATACATTTGTGGAAGAGACACATTTGGAATTTTTCAGACATACAAAATGGCACTTGGCAATAATCATAACTTATTAACTAGTTTTTACTCTCTGGTTGATATTGTCTTAAGTTTCTCATGAACTTTGCTCTTTAATCATCATCACAACATTAACAGGTGCTATTGTTTTATATTTTATTTTTTAAGCCTCACCCAGGATTATGTTTGTTGATTTTAGAGAGAGAGGAAGGAAGGGATATATTGAACCCGCAGCCTTTTTGGTGCATGGGATGACACTCCAACCAACTGAACCACCTAGCAAGAGCTAACAGGTGCTATTATTGATCCCATTTTCAGGTAAGAATGCCAAGGCTTAGAGTTGAGCAGACAAATGATTCCTAGGATGACACAGTGGTCAACTGTGTCAGGTGATCTGATGCTTTTCACATTGCCCTACCATGCTCTCCATACTCCTGGAGTCTCTACTTTTTGTGAACATAGCCTGCATTTAATTTATATTTCTCTGGTTTCTAGTCATGTTTAATATTTGAATGAGACACTTTTAATATAAGAATTGTGAAGTGAATAATAGGGTTGTTGATAAATGTACATGGAAGTGAACATGTTCTAAATTAGTATTGAGTCAGCACAGAACTAATTGAAGGCATTCAAATTTTAGATTCAATAATGCTTGCTTAAGGCTGAGCTTCCTAGATTCTGGCTATTATTTATTGTAACTATTCCACATTTAGAAATAAAAGATACACAGTTATGATTTATTACTCCAGTGCTAGTTACATTGTACATAAAACAGTTCTCTTTAAACATAATCATCTTATATTTTAAAAGCTTAATATGCTAAGTGTCTGGTCAACTGGTTGGCTGCTCAACCAATCAAAGCATAATATGCTAATGATATGCTAAGGCAACTCAACTGCTCACTATGCATGCACTGACCACCAGAGGACAGACGTTCTGACTGGTAGGTTAGCTTGCTGCTGGGTTCCAGTAGATTGAGACTGAGTAAGATGGACCAGACATACTCTGGAGCCCTCCCATGATCCCTCCCTGACTGGCCAACCTCCTGTGTCCCTCCCCAGCCCTGATTATGCACTGGTGAGGTCCCTTGGTGTGGCCTGTGCCTTCTCACAATATGGGATTTCTCAGGGGATGTCAGAGAGCCAGTTTTGGCTGATCCTGCATGAATTCATGCACTGGGCCTCTAGTTATAGATAAGAAAATATTATCCTTATAGTAGAGTGAACTGAAGATGCAAACAGGCCCTGCTACATGAAGGCTGTGGATATCTTGTGCAGAAATACCACACCCAAGCACTTAAGTCTCTATGTTCACAGTCATGCTTTCCAACAAAAGTTTTGAGGAAGATGATTCAGTGGCATAGGTAGTCTGTGGTCTTTAAATGCCTTACAAATTTATTTTTTCTATCAAGTACCATCCTTTATGAATCTATTGTGTTTAGATTAACATTAAAAGAAATTCCAAATCAGCTTCTGCATTTGAATAGTTTGGAAGCTGTTCCTCCTATTCTTACAACAAGAAAAAAGCCAGACAAATTGAAAACCAATGACTTTCCTTGGACTTATTGCCTAAATGAAGATGCTGAGAAAAAGACCACCCTAAAGTCTGGAGACGGGTACATCCAGAGAAACACAGCTGAGAGATATTTACCTGGAGGGGCAGTTGCTAGCACCATAAACTGGTAAGAATATTTTGCTGGTAATTTTGGAAAACTGCTTGATGTGGACTAGGATGACAGTGAGGAGCTCTTAGGGATTACAGTCTTAGGCATCCATTACAATTTCATAGATTGTAGGTCCAAGAACCTTACCAGATTCTCATGGAAGATATCTGAGAAAGGTCTTACAGTACTGGCAGGGGACCATTGTGAAATATACTTACAATCTTCTTCCTAACAAATATTTCCTCTTCAGATATACATATTTTGTCAGGGTCTATCCTCCAGCCTTTTCACCTAAAACATATTGAATGGAAGTCAGAACCAGGGAAGGTGGGATAAAAAATACTTGTGAAGGTCACAGCACTGAGTCATAGGCCCACTGAGATATTGAGATTTAATCAGAATATTATAGAATATCCTTTCCACACCCCTCTCCCCCCACTTTACAACTACACCGAGAGGGTTTCAATATGTTAACAGCAATTACTGCTGAGAGAGCTGCAAGACACACACTTTCTCTGTGGAGGAGTACTTAGGGAAGCCTAAACTCAAGAGGGAAGACTAAAACAAGGGAGAAGCCTCAGGCATCTACAGCTACAGAAAACATTCAGTATAACACGGCTCCTAAAAGTGAACATAAATCTCCACACAAAAGGTCTATGTATCCTAGTTTTTATGACCAGCATGTCTATTTCAACATAAAATTACAAGTCACACTCAAAGGCAAACAGAATACACTTTGAAGAGAAATACCATCCTTAGAACCAGACTCAAATATGACACAGATTTTGGAATTATCAGATAGGGAATTGAAAATAGCTGTGATTAATATGGTAAGGGTTCTAATATAAAAGTTAGACAACATGCAAGAACAGGTGAGTAATGTAAGCAGAGAGTATGAAACTCTAAGAAAAAATCAAAAGGCAATGTCAGAAAACAAAAGCACTATAATGGGCTCATCAGCAGATTAGGATCTGCCATAGAAAGAGTAGTGAGCTTAAACACAGGTGTCGTTTCCCCACCCCCTAAATTGAAATGTGAAGAGAAGAGAGCATGAGAAAAAACAAACAAAACAGAATATCCAAGAACTGAGGGACTATATCAAGAGACATAGCATAAGCATATAAGTAATTGGAACATAAGGAGAAGAAAGAGTGAATGGAACAGAAAGAAATATTTGAGTGATGGATAAGAATGTTTCATTAAAAAAAAAAAAGTGACAGACTACACACCACAGATCCAGAAAGCTCAGAGAACACCAAACAGTTTAAATGACCAAACAAATAAATAAACAAGAACCATCTCTCACCCAGCGATATTATTTTCAAACTGTAAATAAGGAAAGACAGAGAGAAAAATCTTTAAAGAAACTGGTGGTGTAACCGCACAAAAACCTTGTTTTCTTTAAGCTGGCCTTTTCTGTTGATCTCACCCCCTGCCCTTTTGATTTAAGCTGGCCTCACCCAACACCGTGATTCACCCTCTCCCGCTCCCTCACTTAAATCATTAAGTCCTCAGGATAACAAGGCTTTGGTCAACATCCAGCAGTTGTAGGAACATGGTCTTGGGTCTATTGACAACAGAGACAGAGTTTTCAATCAAGCTAAAATTGTATTTTCGTTCTAGAACCTGGAAAGTAGAATGATCCCATCGAGCAAATCCTTTCAAATCAGACAGAATAACTCCATGACTGAAATCAGGATCAGATGCAATGACCGATTGCCTCCTACTATAATATCAACCAATCAGTATAGACTAATTTCTTTAGTCACCGTGATTAATGATTTGTTTCTCTGTATAATCCATCCCATAGAAGCTATTGGGGAGCTAGGTCTTTGGGCATTAGCTGTAACTCTGGGCATGGCGCCATCTCTTTAAATAATTTATCCTTACTTTCTTGGCTGCAAACTCCTCTTTGTGTTTCAGGGGCTTTGGTGAGTGTAGGCAAATAGATCCCTTCAGTTCAGAAACAGTGAGTGGGTAGTGGTGGTGGGAAATCACCTACTTATAGAGAAACAAGGGTAAGAATTATACTAGATTTCTAATCAGAAATGAAGCAAACAAGAATAGAGTGGAATGAAATATTTAAGGTGTTGATAAAAAATCTCTATAATTCATATATACATATATACATATACATATATATACATATATATATATATTTTTTTTTTTTCAGAGAGAGAGAGAGGAAGGGAGAGGGAGAGAGAAAAACAAACATTGATGTGAAAGTGAAACATTGATCAAAGTTACAACCCTGGTGTGTGCCCTGACCAGGAATCAAACTTTTGGTGCATGGGACGATGCCAAACCATGGAGCAACACCAGGGTTCTAATCTAGAATGCTATAACCAGTAAAATATTCTTTCAAAAGTGGAGGAGAAATAGTCTTTCTCAGAACAATAAAATTGAGGAAACTCATCACCATCAAGCTGGTCCTGCAAGAAATGTTAAAAAAAATTCTTCAGGCACAAGGAAATGATGCAGGTCAGAAAGTTGGATCTACATAAAGAAAGAAAGGGCATTTGCAAAGAAATAAATGAAGAAAAAAAATAAAGTAATTTGTTTTATTATTTTTAATTTGTCTAAAAGATAACTGATGAGGCAATGATAATGACATGTTGAGTGGGTAATTGAAATGAATGACAGCATTGTCTCAAGAGGCCAGAGAGGGAAATTGGGAATACTTTGTTATCAGATACAAAGATGTAAGGTGTTATTAGAGAGTAGATATAGATTAGTTAAATATGTTTATTGTATACTTTAGGGCAACCAAAATTTTTTAAAAAGAAGCATAATTGATACTCAGGAGAGAAAATAAAATTGAATTACAGGAAATTCCAATTAACACCACAGAAAGCAGGAAACCACCACCACTACCCACACACTGTTCCTGGACAAAAGAAACAAAGAACAAATGCAACCAATAGGTGACAGTAATAAAGATAGTAGATATTAATACAAATAATCACTTTATTTATTTTACTTTTTTGATGTTATCAATCCAATTTAATTGATTATATCCTCTCACTGCAGACCCTTTGATAATCTTGACACTTCTGCTCTCTCTGGTCCCTTCAGCTCTGCCCTCCTGATCAGGTTTCCCTCCTGATCAGGGGAATGTTCTGCTGTCCTATGTGCCCTGAAACTAACAACCTGGAAATCTTCAGGGAGTTCCTCAGCTTCTCCCAAGGCACAGCGAGGGACAGAGAGGTGAGGATCAGAAAAGCTGGGTGAGCTAGAGCAGGGGTAGGGTAGACCAAAGTCCTTTAGTGCAGAGAAAGGAACCACACTGTGCAGGGAAAATAAAGGACCCAGGGTAGTAGTCCAGGCCCCCAGAGGACACTGACTATAAGACAGCAGGTGAGTGGGAACGAGTGGGAGCCCACCACAGCAGCTCCAGGCCCCTTGACTGCCTCAGCCACTGAGAAAAGACGCTTGGAGGCCTTGTTCATTTCCTCCATGAAGATGAAGTCGAGGATGGTGTGGGGACCTAATGCAGTGTAAAGCCTGCCCACAGGCCAAGGAAGCCCTCAAGTGAAGATCTTCACCAGCACATCCAGCCTGTTTCTGTATTCCGGCTTCCCGTCAATCATTCATATGTTCTAGATCTTGACAATGTTCATAGACATGGGGGCAGCAGTAGTGACCAGGCCACTGATCATGCTGGCACAGAAGTGGCACAGGATGCTATCAGAGAAGTAGCCCGAGTCCAGTCAGAACTGCTTGGATTGGGAGTAAGAGGTGAGCTGGCAGCATTGACTATGGCAGCCCAAGCCATGGTAGGGATGCAGCCCCTCAATAGTGTGGGGACTCTCCTCTTGCAGGATGATTCAAATCAGGCATTAAACACGCTTTTGTAGCCAGGGCTCTGGTCAGCTGGAAGCTGGCCACTGGTGGTCATGCAGATAAGAGTTACCTTGATGGTGTTCTCACCAGTTGCCCCTGTAGTCATGCCAGTCAGCACCTTCACCAGAAAGCCAGATGGTGCGCCATCAGCCCCAATACAGATGCCAAGGCCAGTGGTTGTGGGAGTGGCCTGACAGCCGGTGTAAATGCCCCTCAGTCATCAGCCTTCAGGATGCTGGTGAGACCATGGGAGCTAGTTTTGTACTCTCCCATCTTGACTCCCTGCTCAGCTGCATCTGGTTCTTCACCAGGTCCAGGGGTTGCACAAAAATTGTAGCTCCCATCTCTCCAAGCCCCAAACAGGAACTTGACAGACTGGGTGGGTGGGGTGGGGTAATGAGATTTTCATCCACCCTCTCCCCTGGGATTTGCAGTTGCTGCCATCACTACTTGATGGCTCTCGACACCCCCGAATAATCACTTTACATTTAGATGGTCTCAATACATCAATCAAAAGACAGAGATGGAGAGTATATTAAAAAAAAAAAAAGACCCAATTGTATATTGTCAACAAATCATCCACTTTAAATGCAAAGACTTAACTTAAAGATGGAAAGATGGAGACTTATGTTGAAAGACTCTTGTGAACATGTTTGCGGGTGTTGGGGCTAGTACACGTTAGGAGGTCTGGACTCTCTCAAAGTCCTGTCAGGAGTGGGTATGTGCAGGCTCCAAAGGGTAATGTATGCTCACACAGCTGTCTTCCCTCTCAGCAGGAGGCTTCCTAGTGTTGCTAAAGCAGAGGCTCAGCAGGTGTGGGCCCTGGGAACTTGTTAGAGGTGTGGATTCTCGGGCTCCAACCTGGACCTACTATTCTAGAGGTGGGGCCCAGCTGTCTTGCATTCAAAAAGCCTTCCAGGTGTTTCTGACACACACTCAGGTCTGAGAATCTTTGCTGTGTAGAGGATGCTTATATGAGTTTGGTCTGGATCACATTCTGGGTATTTTAAAGACTAGGTACTCATCCTCAGACCTATGTTCCCTTATATGGCTGACTGTATAGGGATGCATTTAATTCTCTAGTCCAACTACCTCCTAGGGGGGGGTGGGTGTGTCACTGTAAATCTATTAAGCCTCACTTGTCAGGGTATCACCTGGGGGCTCACATAAGATTCAGGATCTTTGGCCCCATTCCTGGACTACTGAGTCAGAATTTGCATTTTAACACAATCTCCTGGGGATGTTTAGTGAAAACTAATTGAGCAACTAGGTAAAGAAAGTACTCATTAAGGAGAACAAACATTTAAAATTGAGTACAATGAATAAAAATTCCCATTTTGTTTTTTATCCAATAGGTCCTAGACTGGGGCAGGACCACCTGGTCAGTTCTGGAGGGACTATGGTGCCTCGTGGGAAAGGAACCCACCTGCAGGAAAAAGGAATCATGGAGATGTCTTCAACTATCCAGAGCCAATGGGAAGTGTTGTAGGACTTAGAACTGTTTGCAATTCCAGTTTTTCCAAGTCCTTACTCTTTGAATTTCACAGATGTCAGAGCCCCTTGAAGAGCAGGTGTGAGGTACATAAAATCTGACAGCACTGTGTCTCTAAGACACTAGGGATGAGCAAACCAGCGTTGACGCTCCCAAAACAGAGCATAAGACAAAGGGAGAGGAACCACTGTGCGGGGTTGACATCCTGGGTCCCAGGAGTTCTGCTGCAGGACGCCTGGCAGGATATAACAGTAGCATTCACATGGAGCAGAAGTGTTCGTAAAAATATACCCGTGACTCCATGAGAAACTCAGTGTCCTGTTGGGCATAGCCCAGTGGAAAATGAGTTATTTCTGCTAACATCCCATAGGCTGTGAAGGGCTGAGCAAAGTCCGATTACTTTTCAAGAATACTTTTGTGTCCTCTCTGATTCTGATCATTCCTTCAACTAGCCCTTTGATTAGCCTGGGGGAACATCCAGAACTATGAGAGAAAACCTAGGCATGAAGAAGCTCGGTAGGATATTATGTAGGATAGCTTTCTTTGCTCTGTGATTTCGTCTGTTTCTCTGTTTGATTTTCTTTATCTGTGGGAATATGAATTTCATTAATATATCCTTGTAATGGTTAATGTGGGCTGGCATATTTGTTAAATTCTTTGTGCCATCAAGGTTTTATCCTCCTAGAACAATAGACTTTGAAATGAGCTCCGAACTACCCAGGTTCTCAGCGTTTATCTCATACTTTACATGTTTCCTCAAAGAACACTGTATTTGCTTTCCAGGGCTCTGGTTTTGTGCTTTATTTCCTCTATGGAAAGACCCAGGTAAAGTTTAAATTACAGTTAATTGATAGAGGCCAGGGAAGATAGAAAATTTAATTAGTTTCCCTGCAAAGTAATGTGTGTTAATCTGACTTTCACACTAGAGACTAACATATCTTAAGGTGCACATGAAATGCTCTGTTTAAATATACAGAGTGGGAGTCATTCTCCCAGTTTAGTTTCTGTCTAGACAGAGAAGAGAATCAAATTCCTTTTAAATTATAAAATGGTTCTGTGATTAGAGACATGGCTGACTCCCAAGGCACTCACAGAACTTTCATTGATAGTTCCCACCTGTTATCACTGGATTAGGTAGGAGGCCTGGAGCAGCTGTTGTTGGTGTCCCAGGCTCATGCCCTCAGTCCACCTCTGCTTTCAGCTGCAGTGTAGTAGGAGCTCTCCTACAGACTCCCTCTTGCCTCCGATGTTCATGGGTCTCAGCTTTGACCTCAGGCACTTCTCCAGCATGCGCGGCGCTTGCTCAGCCCACATGCTCAGGCCTGGAAGTGTGAGGGAGTTGTGCCCTGCAGTGACAACACCATTGTGAGCAGGAGTTGGTGGGTCAATGCCCTAACTCTAAGCCTGTGACCACAACTCTGCTTCATCGCTGCATGGCTCCCCTACCAGGACCGAGCTTCTTCATGCACAGCAGTCATCAGCTTGATTAAGTACCCGTCGTTGAGCCTGCTGTCTTCCCTGTCTCTCCTTCTCTCTCTGGCTTCCTGGAATTGCCTCCCAAATAAACTACTTAAGCCCATGTCTTAGTCTTAGTTCTTGCTTTGGGGGAACTCAAAGTAAGAAGAGTTAAATAATTTGGAGGGTTCTGTAGGCTGATCTTTAGCATAAGCTTACAGTTGACTAGCATTTGTCCATGGCTATTCAACAATAGTTTTGAGAGCCTCTGATGTGCGAGGCTAGGGTTTCAGCTATTGAACAAACAGATTATCTCCCACATGTTCATTCCACACGTTTCTTTAAACCCCACAACAGCCTTGTGAATTAGATGTTATTTGTAACCCCATTTAATGTGATAGAGGATTGTCAGTTCTTTGGATATAAACATAAAACTGTTTAATCTTTCTAAATCTGTTAAATTTTCTCCGTGGATAGATGTGGCCCCAGATTTCTTCCCAATTTTATACATTTTCAACCACTTACGATTAGACAAATTCATCCCAGTTTTATGACTCCCTTGCATTTTAAAACGTCAACCTTGTAATCAATTCTAGTTTTCTCCTCTCTCCTGCTGCATGTTGGCATCACCGCAGAGCATTACAAATCCCACCACTTAGATGCTGATGCCAGAGACACTGATGCCACTGGGGTGGGACCAGGTTTCAAAGCCTCCCAGGAATTCTGATGTGTAGCCAGGCCCAAGGGGGGAAAGTGGGGAGCAGCCTGCTCTCTCTCCCATCCTCCACTGTCTCCTTTCCTCTGCTTGCAATTTGGTGCTGGAGCCCATTTCTACTGGTCATCACCATCAGTCCTGCTTGTTGTCCATGGGCTCAGAGAGGATAGGCAGCATCCGCAAGCCCACTGGTAGCTAGAGGAGCTCTGAGACTTTGCTGCTCCTTTGCCTAACCTTTGGCCTATGGCCTCCAGTTTCTTCAACAAGCCTGAGGGCTCTAACCTCATTTGGTCTGAGGGCAGTCTAGTCTCTGCAGTTCTTGGGGCCATTCCTGCCCATCTGCCCGGCTGTTCTCCCAGCAGTCCCAGTGGCCAGGCAGACACCATTCACCTTTGTGCTGTACCTCTCACCTGCAAAGACGATGG
>PVJN01040191.1:0-19417 GCA_004026805.1 Lasiurus borealis | reverse complement strand
TGTGTTGACCTTGTATAATCCTGTTGCTTGTCATATAGTATATAAGCTCAGCTTTGTATCAACTCAAGGCTCTCAGCCTCTGCTCTGCTTTCAGAGTATGTTGTGAGCCCCAGCATGCTGGTCTGAATAAACCCCTTTGTTTTTACATGAGATCGTCTCTTGGTGCTCTGTGAGTGCGGCTTGCGTTCCGGGCTTAACAGCCTATGGACTGAAGGGTCCTGGTCAAGGGCACATGCCCTAATTGTGTGGGTTTGGTCCTCACTGTGGGACATGCAAGTGGTAGCCAGTCAATGATTCTCTTATATCACTGATGTTTCTCTTTCCCTCTCTCTCCCTTCCTCTCTGAAATCAATAAAAACATATTTTTTAAAAATATATAGTTTCATTGATTTCTGAGAGGAAGGGAGAGGGAGAGATAGATAGAAGCGTCAATCAGGGGTGAGAGGAAAACATTGATCAGCTGCCTCCTGCAAAACCTCGCACTGGGGATCGAGCCCACAAGTGTGGTGTGTGTCCTGCCTAGGAATTGAACTTCCATCTTCTGACTAATGGGTCAACCACTGAGCCACACTGGCTGGGCTATCTAGGCTTTTAAGCAACTTCATTTTTTTTTAATTGATTTCAGAGAGAAAGAAGAGGGAAAGAGAGAGATAGAAACATCAATGATGAGAGAGAATCATTGACTGACTGTCTCCTGCACACCCTCTATGGGGATCAGAATTGAGCCCACAACCCAGGCATGTACCCTTGTCTGGACTCGAAGCTGGTACCCTTCAGTGCACAGGCCGACGCCCTACCCATTGAACGAAACCAGCTTGGGCTGTTTTTCCCACCGCACCCCCCATCTATTAACACTGTGGCTTTTTCTATCTGTCTGAGTTATCTTATTGGGCTAATAACCCTAATGTGAATTCAGATCCTGGTTCTGCTGCTTGCTTAGCTTTAGCTACCCCAAGTCCATTTTATTTGTAAAATGGGGCTATTACTACATCGCAGGCAATGTGTAGGAGAGAGGGAGAAAGGGCTGACTCCCAGCTGGTATGGTATGAGGGGAAAGGGACATAGGTCCATGTGGGTGTCAGAAGGGGCATATGGGTGTCAGAGAGTGAGGACTGATCCTTCAGATTTGCGGGGAGGACATGCATAGTTAGGTCTGGGAACCTCTTCTCTGTCCTTCCCCAACTGTTTCAAGACCCTGACTGTCCCCAGAAGAGAGCCTGAGTTGGGATGCCTCCGAATTTCAATGGCTCTGCCCATCATGTCCCTTAAAGGTGAGTGTTTGCTTGCCAAGGTCTAGAGGGAGCGCCTTTTGTTCCCGCCCCAGCCCAGGCCTCGGGCCTCTGATAGAGGGTAGAGCTCTGCCCAGGAAAAGCTCTTGTCTTTCTGGTACCCTTTTCCCTTCAGATTCTTATTTTAGCAAAGTCAACTAAGCCAGTGATACTTTTAAACTTCCAGAATTACTTTTATTTCTGTTGAAATAAGAAAATGACCCAGTAAATTGATGACCTTGACACTTGATCTTAGTTAAGTCTACTACTGGATCTTTTCTGTCAGGAGAAACACATATAAAACCATGATTAACTTTCACACTGAACATTACCAGAATGTTTCAAAACAGTTTGGTGAACTGGAAGAGATTGAATGAAACCTTTATTTTTGAAAAGTAATCTATTATATTAAATATAACTAAAACAGCTCTTTTTTACCTTGGGTGTCTGATGCTAGAACAATCATTACCCTATACCTTGATATTTAGCTATTTTTGTGGTTGCAAAGCATCTTTCTCTGTCATTTCAGTTGAGATCACAGAGTGATCTTGTCCCTCCCTCATTTAATCACATCACAGGAAATAATGTACTGTGAGCATGGGTTGCAAGTGGCTTTGATAGTTCCAGTAAGATGAAGCTAGTGACCTCAGCAGTATACAGAGCCAAGGTTAAGGGGGAGGGAAGGAGGCTTAGTGCTGAGCTTGGCCTCTAATTAGTAGGGAAGACTGTTAATATGACATGCTTATGTTTGGTTTTAGACCCAACTCTCTCCAGTGGCAAATAAGAGATGATGAGGGCTGAATTAAAGCAATATTAAAAATTATAACAGTGATAAAGTATTGTTGATTACATAAATAATACAAATTAAGAAAGAATACATTCATACATTAAGTATTAATGAATAATGTATATAAAATTACATCAAGAATATAAGTAACTATTAAATAAGTTGGTAATGATATTAAATAGTCATGATTCCCCTCACATTTGTGATCTCCTTTACTTTGCCCTTTTTCCTCCTTAGTGTATAAAACCTTAACACACGGCAAAGTTTACTCAGTATGTTGGTCGTTCTTCCTCTATTGATATACAACCTCCACGAAAGTGGGGCTTTTTATTTGTTTAATTCACTGCTGTCACTCCAGCGCCTGGAGCTGTGCCTGGCACACAGAAGGTGCTCAGTAAATATTGTTGAACGGAGCTGAAATAAATGTTTTACTATGTTCCAGGCACTTCTAAGCATATATTATTTACATCCTCACAACAAATCTATCACTTAGAAACAAATTACGAAACTAGTTCAAGGTCACACAGCAAACAAAATAGCAGCACTTGGACTTTAACTCAGGGGACAGGACATATTATTCCAAAGTACCTTTCTTCCCTATGTTATTCAGGGATATTCTATATATACTATTTGTTAAGTGAGGACACAGAGGAATTTATTAATGGGATTATTTAAGTAATTTTGAATTTTATGTAATAGCAAACTTTCCTTTCTGACTTTAGGATTACTGTGTGATGCAATCACCATTAGGTGCTTCACATTTGTTTCCAAAACTCCATGATGTGCTATTTTGAGCCCAAACTAACTTAGGAGCCTAGGTTATTATCACTTACATGGTGATAAGAGTCCAGATCTTATCTAAAGCTAATATTTTAAAAGTGGAAGATAAGGTATCAGAAATCTTACCTGACAGCTGATTCTGGCTCGGGAGACAAGGCAGTCTTTGACACCATTAATTAAGACAGAACCAATAGAAACTAAGAAATAACAACACATTGTTGTTTTAAACAATTAAAAAAAAGAAGACAAAGAGGATTTTTGGAGCTATTAGGCAAGGAGTATAGAATTTAAAATCTGGTTTTAGATATTACACTTGAAATACCTAAGGGATATCTAGGTGGAGTAGTACAGCAAGCTGTTGCATCATTAATGTGCTTATGAATCTAACAAAAATGTGATATCAAACATTATTTTCAAAATTAAACTGTAAATTCTTTGGAGTGATGTGTGAAATTCTTTTTCAGTTACAGTTTAAGACATGGTGACTTCTAAGTTTGGAATTTCCTACCTAATATCTAATTATTTTATTTTATTTTTAAAAAATATTTTTGTTTATTAATTTCAGAGAGAATGGAAGAGGAAGAGATAGAAACATCCATGATGAGAAGAGAATCATGGTGGATGGGCTGCCTCCTGCAAGTTGGGGATCAAGCCCACAACCTGAGTATATGCCCCCTGACCAGAATTAAACCTGGGACTTTTCAGTTCGCAGGCTGATGCTCTATCCACTGAGCCAAACTGGCTAGGGCTAATATCTAATTTTTTTAAATAAAGGGAAGGCTCCTCATCTATATCTTCTCACCACAAAAATATTCTTCCATTTGCCTAATTTTATTTATTTTTATTAATTATTAAAAAAAATATTTTTCTTGATTTCAGAAAGGGGAAGGGAGAGGAAGAGGGAGAGGGAGAGATAGAAACATAAATGATGAGAGGGAATCACTGACTGCTTCCTGTATGCTCTCTACTGGGGATCAAGCCCGCAACCTGGGAATGTGCCCTTGACTGGACTAGAACAAAACCGGCCAGGGCATGCTTTTGCCTAATTTTAACTCAGTTATTCAACAAATATCTGACTGCCTTCTTGGAGCACAGAAACATACAATTCTCAATATATCAAAGGTTTAGAATTATGGTAAAAATCGTACCAATTCAGTCAATTTTTTGTTTAACACAAACAACAAAAAACCCCTTCACATTTCACCTGAAAATTTTTTTTGGGAAAGAGATAACTTTTGGGAAAAAATGTTCCTAGGAAAACCTTTTCCTAAAATCCTAATTTTCCTAATGCATTTTACAAATTATCCGTGAAAACATTGATTTTTCCTTCTCATAGTCACACATTCTGAAAGCAGTACACATGAAACTCTGCCCTCTGTTGCCCTTGTCCTTGAAATTAGGATTCTTCACTTAAGAGGCTTTGGACAAACTACATAATCTCTTTGTCTCTCAATTTCTTTATCTCCCAAATTAGAAAGGGACGTAAATGACAATGCATGCAAGTAACAAGACAGGGAACTAACACTTGGTGAGTTTCAGGCATTGTGCTAAAAACTACATATATTCCTCTGAAAAATAGTTCTTTTTTAAAAAAACATTTTTATTGATTTTAAAGAGGAAGGGAGAGGGAGAGGAAGATAGAAAAATCAATGATGAAAGAGAAGCATTTATTGGCTGCCTCCTGCACTCCTCCAACACTAGGATGGAGCCTGCAACCTTGAACATGTACCCTGACCGGGAATTGAACCAAGACCTTGTGGTTCATGAGCCATGCCATCTGGGCAAAATAGGTTTTTTTTAGTAAGAAAAATAAGTCTACTTCCAACATTAAATGGACAAAGGCTATGAACATACAATTTATTCAATTGACAAATATTTACTGAGTACCTATTATGTTTTAGGCACATGCTAAAAGCAATACCATTGGTCAACAAATATGTAAACAAATGGTCTTTATATTAATAATAATGAAAGAAATGTAAGTGAAAACAAAAAAAGATGTTTCCATTTTCACTTATCAATTGTCCATGTTAAAACTTTTTCTCCAGGGTTAGAAGAATGTGATGCTCTGGGATCTCTTCTCCTGCAGGTAGATGAATAAATGCATAATCTCTTGAAGGCACTTGAGCAATGTGTGTAAAACTTAAAATATATATATTTCTAAAAAAATGTCCAACCAGGAGAGTGTGATTGCACTCCTAGCAATCCAATTGTGGCTTCCAAATACTATTTGGGAAAGTAACAAATGTTAAAAAGAAAGAGAACTAAGCCCCTGTTTCAGGCAAAACCCTGGGGACCCAGACTCATATGGTCCTGGAGCGCAGGGGAGCCAAAGGGGCAGCAGTCTAGAGGCACTGCGAGAGAGCGTGCCCACACAGGGACGGCTCCAGCGATTACCCAGTCAGGTGACACTCAGGGGCCGTGGAGGACGGGGCCAACTGGAAAGGAAGGCGGTACCTTAAGCCCTGAGACTCCACCCATCCCAAGCTCAACAGAGGCTTCTGCGGTTTTGTAACTCCTATATCATAAGGCTGAATCCAACACAGAAGTTCTCCAGGCATAGTGAAAATGCCGAGACAAGGGAAGGGATCACAAACAAAAGAAATGGAGGAAAACAGATGACTGGATATAGAGTTTAAAACCATGCTTATAAGGTTTTTCAAGAATATCCTAGAAAAGTTGGATAAAGTTAGCGAGACCCAAGAGGAGATGAAAAAGGACCAACTAGAGATGCAAAAAAGCCAACTAGAGATGGAAAAGGTCCAACTAGAGATGAAAAAGGACCAACTAGAAATTAAACATACACTGACTGAAATAAAAAAATATTATACAGAGTCCTAACAGCAGGCTAGAGAAAGGCAAGAATCAAGTAAAAAATTTGAAATATAAAAAAGCAGAAAACACTCAACTAGATAGGCAAGAAGAAAAAAGAATCCAAAAATGTGAAGATAATGTAAGGAGCCTCTGGGACAGCTTCAAGCATACCAACATCAGAATTGTGGGGGTGCCAGAAGAAGAGAGAGAGCAAGATACTGAAAAACCTATTTGAAGAAATAATGACTAAAAACTTCCCACATCTGGTAAAAGAAATAGACTTACAAGTCCAGGAAGCACACAGAACCCCATATAAAAGGAATCCAAAGAGGACCACACCAAGACACATCATAATTAAAATACCAAGAGCAAAAGACAAAGAGAGAATATTAAAAGCAGCAAGAGAAAAACAATTCATTACCTACAAGGGAGCACCCATATGACTGTCAGCTGATTTCTCAACAGAAACGATGCAGGCCAGACGGGAGTGGCAGGAAATATTCAACGTGATGAATAGCAAGAACTTACAACCAAGAATAATCTATCCAGCAAAGCTATCATTCAGAATTGAAGGGCAGATAAAGAGCTTCACAGATAAGAAAAAGCTAAAGGAGTTCATCAACCCCAAACCAGTATTATATGAAATGCTGAAAGGTACTCTTTTAGAAGAGGAAGAAGAAAAAGGTAAAAGCCAAAAAATTATGAACAAATACATATCTATCAACAAGTGAATCTAAAAATTAAGTGAATTAAAAATTTGATGAACAGAATAAACTGGTGAATATACTAGAATCAGGAGCACAGAAAGGGAGTGGACTGATAATTCTCAGGGGGAAAAAGGGGAGGGGTGTACAGGGAGTGACTAGACAAAAATCATATACCTATCGACTCATCAATGGGAGGGGAGGTAAGGGTAGAGGAAGGGGTGGGAGCTGGGTGGAGGGGAGATATGGAGGGGAAAAAAGAGAAACAAATGTAATAATCTGAATAATAAAGATTTAATTAAAAAGAAAAAAAATAAAGTTGTGATATATTTTAGAGATAAATACTGAGATATTTATGGATGAAATACTATATTTGGGATTTACTTCAATAACATAGAGGTGGGAATAGTGAGTGAGATTACAGATAAAACAAGACTTGTCATGAGCTGATAATTATTGAAGCCAATGATGGGGGCATTTGCCTACTTTACAACATTCTGTGTATTTTTATATATGTTCACATTTTTCACAATAAAGTATATACATTTTGATCTTTCATTTCCACTTCTAGAGATTTATGTGAAAGGATATTTATTATAGGGTTGTTTGAAGGAACAAAAAATAATGAAAAAAAGGTTTACATAAAATTATGAAACATACTCATGATGGAATACTATGTAGCTGTTAAAAATAAGGCAGCTATATATGTATTGATATGGTCCAATTTTCATGGTGTATGAGTAAGTAAAAATAGTAATGTATAGAGACTTGCTACCATTTGTGCCAATTTTTTAAAGAGTAAGTTATGTGTAACTATGTAATGTCAAAATCAGCATATATATAAGACCTTGATACCAGTGATTGCTAAATAATAGTTAATAGGGTGAAGAGGGGGCAGAGATAGTGTGGAAACTTATGTCTGTATACCAAACTATATAACTTTAAAAATAAAGATATCTTGTGCATGTATATTAACGATTCAAATGACAATTTTCATAGGTTAAACCACTTAAAAAAATAACATACAGAACACTGCTTTCTAATCATTTGTAGGCAGTGGCACATGCAGCAAATGCAGGTGCTTTTATGGGACACTCAGGGTATCTGAGAGGATGGACAGGCCCCTCTACTGACACTGTCTGGCTACCATAAGGGCTGAGGATCTATTTCTTGAGGTTTCTTAGATTCACAAATCCAGATCCAAAGGTCAATGGGGCTGGATCCAGGCTCTTCTCTTCATCACTGTCATCTCTTAGAGTTACACCACCAAGGTTCTAAAGACATAATTAATCCAGAACTTGTGAAATCCCAAATATTCCATTTAAAGTGAGCTTCTTAATTTTAATAGATTGGGTTACATTAGAATAAATTTTATTTATGTTTATTTTCACAAATGATAACCATCTACAATTTGTTTTTTGGGAGCTATCCTTGAGATTTTTTAAATCATAATTTTATTTAGCCTTGAAAATGAACTGCCAGATAATCCTTTCTCTCAGGGATTATTGGTTCCTTGTTTTTATAGGAAAACTACTTTCTCTGAAGAGACAGAGCTTTGATGACTTATATGTATATATAATTGATTTCAGAGGAAGGAAGAGGGATAGAAACATTAATGATGAGAGAAAGTCATTGATTGGCTGCCTCCTGCATGGGAATAGAGCCCGCAACCTGGGCATGTGCCCTTGAGCAGCATGGAACCTGGGACCCTTTAGTCTTCAGGCTAATGCTCTATCCACCGAGCCAAACCAGCTAGGGCTTTGATGACTTTTTACCTCTTTTTATAATCTTTGATTTATCCAGGTAATCTACATCTTCTTGAACCAATTTTGATATTTTAGAAAATACGTTCTCTCTAGATTTCAGATATATTAAAGTAATGCATAGGAGCTACTTCAAAAAATCTACCGCTTCCTCATTCATAATCATAAATGGGTTTTTTCTAGGTCAGACTTGTAAATCACCTTATATCTTGTTGAATAAACTATGTCCAGATTAAGTCTATTGTTTTTACTTTATTAAATTTTTTTTTCCTTTTTAATACTAATTCTTCTTAAAAAGTATTTTTTTTTTTTCTGACTTCAGAGAGGAAGAAAGAGAGAGATAGAAACATCCAAGAGGAGAGAGAATTATGGATCAGCTGCCTCCTGCAAGTCCCCAACTGAGGATCAAGTCCACAACCTGGGCGTGTGCCCTTGACAGGAATCAAACCTGGGACCTTTCAGTTCACAGGCCAATGCTCTATCCACTGAGCCAAACTGGCTAGGGCTAATACTAATTCTTACTGTTGACTTGGGTTGATGTGGTAATTTTCACCTAACTTTTAGAGTTGACCATTCATTCATTCAGAGTGCTTGGTATGTGACCTGCAATGACTAGATGTTAAAGATTGACATTAGGAGAACAAAACCACTACCTTCAATTCTTGCTTCTGACAAAAGTACAGCTTTGGCTACAATGATCTGGTTTTGATACATAGAATTCACTGTCATTCATTTCTAGTTTGTAATTTTTCTTGAAATAAAGATATACAGTACTTGTGGTTTTAGATTTCTAAATGGCAGCTTTCTTTTGGCTAATTTTCCGTTTGTTTTTTTTTTGGTTGTTTGTTTGTTTTTTCAGATAAAAGATGGGAGACAATGCTCTATTGACTTTGCTCCTATGAACAGGTAGCCATAGGCACCTAAGACTAATATGAATTTCTAACCTTTTGAATGAAGTAACTTCTCAGGATAATTATACTTTACTGTTTTTCAGAAAGAATTATCATAACAAGTTATGAGGACTTTCTGATATTTGGGACATTCAGAAGGCCCTCTTCTCACATAAATTCCTTAACAGTAATACTGTTAACTAATGATAACTAATATTTATTCAACACAGGCTTTATTTAAAATATCTGACAGTCCTCACAAAATCTCTCTATTAGGTAAGTATAATTACCATTGCTTAAAAATAAATAAACTGAGGAACAGAGACTGCATAATTTGCCCAATGATATACCATCAGTAACTGGTAGAAATGAAATAATGCTAAGTAAGGTATATGCTACGGCAAAAGGCACATTCACAAAACATTTTATATATATATATTTTTTTAAAAAAATATATATTTTTATTGATTTTTTACAGAGAGGAAGGGAGAGGGATAGAGAGTTAGAAACATCCATCAGAGAGAGACATCGATCAGCCGCCTCCTGCACGCCTCCTACTGGCGATGTGCCTGCAAACAAGATACATGCCCTTGACCAGAATCGAACCTGGGAACTTTCAATCCACAGGCCAATGCTCTATTCACTGAGCCAAACCAGTTTTGGCACAAAACATTTTAATAGGGTTATTTTCTATTAGGAATTCTCAGGAGGTTGATACATTTTTGAGTGGTAAAAGAAGATTTTACATTCATATTAATATTTTTTTTACCGTAAGTTCTCTGATACATAGTAAACAGTGATTTTGAGGCAAAAAGAATTCCCATGTTTATTAACTTTTCTTCTGGTATGAGTTGTCTGATGTTCCACAATGGAAGTGACAAATGAAGGTTTTCTGATATTACTACATTAGGCATTACCTAACATTAAGTCAGGTGTGAGCTCCAGTAAAGGCTTTCCTGCATCCCTAGTATTAAAAGCTTTCTAACCAGTATGGATTCTATAGTGTTCAATGAGCTGCGCACCAAGAATAAAGGCCTGTCCACATTCTCTACATTCGTAAGACTTGATTCCGGGATGAATCCTCTGATGTTCAGTAAGTTGTGAACTACGAATAAAGGCCATTCCACATTCCCTACATTGATAGGGTTTCTCACAAGTATGGATTCGCTGATGATGCGTCAGCTGTGAGACACGAATAAAGGCTTTCCCACACTCCTTACATTTGTAGGGTTTGTCACCGGTATGAATTCTTTGATGTTGAATAAGGTATGAACTACGACTAAAGGCCTTCCCACAGTCCTTACACTTATAGGGTCTGTCACCAGTATGAACTCTCTGATGCCGAGTAAGCTGTGCATGCTGTCTAAAGGCCTTTCGACATTCTTTACATTCATAAGGTTTCTCCCCAGAATGAATTCTTTGATGTCGAGTAACTTCTGAGCTATGAATAAAGCCCTTTCCACATTCCTTGCATTCATAGGGCTTCTCCCCCGTGTGAATTCTCTGGTGTACAGTAAGCTGTGAATGCTGTCTAAAGGCCTTTCCACATTCTTTACACTGATAGGGTCTAGCACCTGTATGAATTCTCCAGTGAACGGTAAGTTGTGAGCCACGAATGAACGCCTTCCCACAGTCTTTACATACATAAGGTTTCTCGCCTGTATGGGTTCTTTGATGCAGAATAAGTTGTGAATGCTGTCTGAAGGTCTTTCCGCACTGTTTACATTCATAGGGTTTGACGCCAGTATGGAGTCTCTCATGCAGAGTAAGTTCGGAAGTACGGCCAAAGGCCTTCCCACAGTCCTTACAGTCATAAGGCTTCTCACCTGTGTGAGTTCTCTGATGCTGCAGAAGGTGTGAGGCTCGACTGAAGGCCTTCCCACAGTCCTTACATTCAAAGGGCTTTTCACCAGAATGAGTTTTCTGATGTTGAATAAGGTGCGACCCACGGCTAAATGCTTTCCCACATTCATTACATTCAATCAGTTTCTTTCCAGGTTCACTGCTCTGATGTACAGTGAAGGATGCATGATGTTCAGAAGTGGGTATGTTTTCATATGCGAGTTTTACTGGTTTGAAACAGCTTTCCTGGTTTACTCGCTGTCTTTCAAACTGGCATTTGCATTTCCAGTCTTCTCTAAAACCAGAGCTCTCAAAGCTCCAGCATTTAAGGCTTTCCATTAGCTCCCAATTGAGCGTCTCTACTTCAAAAGTATCTTTTTGTGGAAATTTCTCACATCTGGACTCCAAGTCTGGAAAAAAAGAAAAAAAAAAGAATCCAAGTTGTTCTCCTGGTCTAAAAGAAATAAAAATATTCTACAGTAGACTAGAGACATAAAATAAAATAACCATAAAAGGTGAATAGCTTATTCTGAGGCAGGAAGAAAGAAATTAGGGCACGTGCTGAAGGCAACCAGTCAATGTGTCTCTTTCACATAGATGTTTCTCTCTCTCTCTCTCTCTCTCTCTCTCTCTCTCTCTCTCTCTCTCTCTCGTCCTCTTCACCCCTCCCCCCATCCTCTCCTCCCTTCTTACATTCTCTCTGAAAAGAAAAAAAAAAAAAGGAAATATCCTGGTGAAGATTAACAAAAGGAGAATGAATTTAGTGAAATCCCATTGAAAATGAAAGCAGGCTTTATTCAAATAGAAATAAAGAGATCTAGCTGGTTTGACTCAGTGGATAAAGCATTGGCTGCAGACTAAAGGGTCCCAGGTTTGACTCTACTCAAGGGCACATGCCTGGGTTGTGGGCTCAGTTCCCAGTAGCGGGCATGCAGGAGGCAGCCAATCAGTGATTCTCTCTCATCATTGATGTTTCTATTTCTCTCTCCCTCTCCATTCCTCTATGAAATCAATATACTGTATGTATATTAGTCTTTTATTATATAAACCGAGTGGCCAGATTATTATGATCTCTGAACGCATAATAATCTGGCGACTCAGTATATATCATATCCTATATAATAATTGGATATACATGCAAATTGTCCCCTCAACCAGGAGTTCAACCAGCAGGCAGGCCAGCCAACTGGGGCTGGGGACTGAACTTGCAACCCACAACAGCTGCTCTTCTACTGTAGTTGTAGCTGGTCCTCCAGCTAATTGGCCTGGAGGTCAATTCCTCTCAGTGATACAAATAGCAATCAAGGTTCAACTACGAAGAGACTGTGCACACAGCCCACACGGGAGCATATGTAGAGTGCCCCATTCAAGTAACTGGGAGGCTGAGCCTCTGGGCCCTACAGGACATGTACTACACAAGGCCACTCTACCAATTCCAGGCGACACAGCAGCTCTATCTAATACATGGAAACAGACACAGAGAAGCAGCCAAAATATGGAGGTAAAGATACATGTCACAAATGAAAGGACAGAAATCTCCAGAAAAAGAACTAAATGAAATGGAAGCAAAAAAATCATTAGAAACAGAGTTAAAAGCATGGTTATAAGGATGTTCAAGGATCTTAATGAGAGCTTCAAGGGACTTAGTAAGAATGTCAAGGACATGAAAAAGGATTAGTTAGCAATTAAGCATACACTAATTGAAATAAAGCATAATTTACAGCCAAAACCGGTTTGGCTCAGTGGATAGAGCGTCGGCTTGTGGACTGAAAGGTCCCAGGTTTGATTCTGGTCAAGGGCATGTACCTTGGTTGCAGGCACATCCCTGGTAGGGGGCATGCAGGAGGCAGCTGATCGATATTTCTAAATCTCTATCCCTCTCCTTTTCTCTCTGTAAAAAATATCGATGAAATATATTAAAAAAAGAGAATAATTTACAGAGATTCAACAGTAGAATAGAGGATTTCCATGAATAAATCAATGATTTAAAATATTAGGAATGGGGGAAAAAACACCAAATCAGAAGAGCAAAAAGAAAAAAGAATAAAAAAATATGAAGATAGTGTAAGGATCCTCTGGGACAACTTCAAGGGTTCCAACATCCTCATTACTGGGATGCCCTAAGGAGAAGAGAGTAAGATATTGAAAATCTATTTGAAGAAATAATGACAGAAAACTTCCCCCACCTGGTAAAGGAGACTTACAAATCCAGGAAGCACAGAGTTCCAAACAAGATGAACACAAAGGCCCCACCAAGACACATCATAATTAAAATGCCAAGGGTTAAAGACAAAAATAGAATTTTAAAAGCAGCAAGAGAAAAGCAGTTAATTACCTACAAGGGAGTACCCATACTATGCAGGCCAGACGGGAGTGGCAAGAAATATTCAATGCGATGAATAGCAAGAACCTACAACCAAGAATACTCTAAAGGAGTTGATCAACTCCAAGCCAGTATTATATGAAATGCTGAAGGGTACTCTTTTAGAAGAGGAAGAAGAAAAAGGTAAAAGATAAAAAATTATAAACAACAAATACATATCTATCAACAAGTGAATCTAAAAATTAAGTGAATTAAAAATTGGATCAACAGAATAAACTGGTGAATATAATAGAATCAGGAGCACAGAAAGAGAGTGGACTGACAATTCTCAGGGGCAAAAGAGGTGAGGGGTGTGCAAGGAGAGACTGGACCAAAATCATACACCTATGGATGAGGTCAACGGGAGGGAGATAAGGATAGAGGGAGGGGAGGGAGCTGGGTGGAGGGGAGCTCTGGAGGGAAAAAAGAGAAACAAATGTAATAATCTGAATAATAAAGATTTAATAAAAAAAAAAGATCATAGTAAGATTTTGTTTACAACTATGTAGCCTTCTGTATTTGTTACTTTGATTAAATAAATAATGTTAAGTACTGTCCCACAATGACTTATATTTGACCAAATATTATTAAAAAACTGAAAAAAAATAAAATAAAAAACTAATATAGCCCTAGCCAGTTTGACTCAGTGGACAGAATATCAGTCATTGGACTGAAGGGTCCCAGGTTCAATTCTGGTCAAGGGCATGTGCCCGGGTTTCAATCTCAGTACCCAGTGGGAGACATGTGGGAGGCAGCCCATTGGTGATTCTCATCATTAATGTTTCTATCTCTGTTTTCCTCTCCTCTTCCTTTCTGTAATCAATAAAAATATATTTTAAAAAAATTGATATATCTGACAAGCTCACAAGATTATAAAAATTAAAGACTTTTCTCTGATCTTTGAGATTAAAAAAAAAATTGGAGTTTTTCAAAAGGATCCTTAAATCATTTCAAATATTTGTTCTCTTTTTATAAAAGAAAAAATCTGACTTTTTAAACAAAATAAATTTTATTGATTTTTTTACAGAAAGGAAGGGAGAGGGATAGAAAGTCAGAAACATCGATGAGAGAGAGACATCGATCAGCCTACTGGGGATGCACCTGCAACCAAGGTACACGCCCCTGACCAGAATCAAACCTGGGACCTTTCAGTCAGCAGGCCGATGCTCTGTCCACTGAGCCAAACTGGTCTCGGCGATGTTTCTGACTTTCTATCCCTCTCCCTTCCTTTCTGTGAAAAATCAATAAAATATATTAAAAATAAATAAATAAAATAAAAATACAAACTATTGCATATATTCTTTTATGAAATTGATCTGTAAAAAAGTTTTTTTGTTTGTTTTATAAAACTAAAAATAATAAAGAAAAAAACTATACATAAACATAAAATGTATGTCTTTGGTAGAGAAAGATATGAAATATGTAGATGTATTTTTGTTGAAAAAATTGTTTCTTGATAAAGAATGATAAAGGATATGGGTTTCTTTTTTGGTTAAAAAAGAAAAAAGTAATTTTGTCTAACAGTAAAAATAATTATTTCAAAATTAAAAAACACACACCAAAAACACACTAAAAAATATATGTACCTGATAAAAGATTTGTGTATGTTATAAAAAGTATGCATATTGCCGAAACCGGTTTGGCTCAGTGGATAGAGCATCAGCCTGCGTACTGCAGGGTCCCAGGTTCGATTCCGGTCGGGGGCATGTATCCTGGTTGCGGGCACATCCCCAGTTGGGGGCGTGCAGGAGGCAGCTGATGGATGTCTTTCTCTCTCATCGAAGTTTCTAGCTCTCCATCCCTCTCCCTTCCTCTCTAAAAAATCAATAAAATATTTAAAAAAAAGTATGCATATTTACAACAGATTCATGAAGGAGAGATCTTAAAATGTTTTTATATGATTCAGCTAAGATAAAAATAGATAAACAAGCCAATTACATTATTTATATATACATATATATATAAACTGTTGCCAAATCTTTTTTTTAAATCTTTTTTAAATTGATTTCAGAGAGGGAGAGAGATAGAAACATCAATAATGAGAGAGATTCATTGATCAGCTCCCTCCTGCATACTCCCTCCTGGAGATTGAGACTATGCAAATTGATGGTCACACTGCCATAAAGATGGCGCTGCCCATAGCCACAAGATGGCGGTGCCCAGTCCCCTCAGCCCCACCAGAGTCCCCCAGTCCTTTCAGCCCTGTGGGGGTGGGGAAGTGGCAGGTGCACGGTCTGGCCACTCTTTGCGCCTGCTGCCAGTCCCACAGTCCTTTCAGCCCAGTCATGGGGTTCGGAGGGGAGGGTGCGCACAACAGGTGCATGCCTCGGATGGCAGCTGCCCAGCTGATGCCCGAGGCACAGGCATGCCTCGGAAGGTGGCTTCTCAGCTGCCTAGGACTGGCCCAAGGCACAGACAAGCCTCAGATGTCAGCTGCTCAGCCATCTAGGTCCAGACGGAGGCACCTGCACAGCCATCACCTGAGATGCAGGCAAGCCTTGGATGGTAGTTGCCCAGCTCCCCAGGGCTGCCCAAGGCTCAGGTAACAAGCACTGGACGAGGCTTGTGCTGCTGGCAGTGGCAGCAGCAGAGGTGTGATGGGGGTGTCACCTTCCCAATTGCCAGGTCGCCTCCCACCCTTGAGGGCCCCCTTGAGGGGGCAGACCAAGCTAAAGAACTGCACCGGGCCTCTAGTTTCATATCAAAACAAAAGAAACTTTAAAGAACTTCAGATGTTTGCTCTTAAGAAGACATGATAGTAAGGCCTTCTTCTGTTCTAGTGCTCCTGTTGCTCAAATGTGGCTAAAGGCTCCTAAGAAAAACAAACAACTTCCCCTTTTACATGAACATGACACCATGAATGAGCCTTTCTGGCAATGAGAGACAAATAAAGGCATGAAATACCCCAAATGAGCCACTTCATAATGGAGAACCAACATGCTTTTAATAATTGATCAATGCTGGTTTCTGATAATTGATCCATTATGCTTTCAAGAAAAGATATTGATCAAAATGAGGAAAATAGCTGGGCCAATGTGGTTCAATGGTGAATGTTGAACTATGATCCAGAGGTCAGGGTTCAATTTTCAGTTGGGGTGTATGCTTGGGTTATGGGCTCAATCTCCTGTGAGGAACCTGCAGGAGGCAGCTAACCAGTGATTCTCTTATCATTGATGATTCCTTCCCTCTCCCTCTCTCTCTTCCTTGCTGAAATAAATAAAAATATTTTTTTTAAAAAAAAGGGAAAATAGAGCCAGAGCTGCCATGGCAGAGAAACTGACATGCACATCTTATGCCTCAAATCTTAGGAATATTAAAACAGGATAAAATAACCTTTAAACTGGGCCTAAGCAACCTTGTACTTTGCCAGAGGAAAGGAGGAAAAGGGTAAAGGGGGCATAAGTGATATTCAGTAAAAAAAAAGAAAAAAGAAAAAGGAAAAAAAGAATTGCTTGCAAAAATAACAAGAAAGCAAGGAGGAAAAAAATGGCAGCGGAATAGACAGATGTGTCCCAAGCCTTGTCCCATAGCAGATAGAAAGAACAGCTGAGGGTTACACGGGGAGTGTATGTTGGTGAGCTGAGGGACGGCTATACTCCAGGAGATGGTGAGGGCTGCTGGATGGGGCTCCCCTGACCAGGCAGCCCCCACTGCTGCTGGGTTCCCTCCTGGAGCAAACCGCTCAGACGTGGAGACAAAGCCATCTTGAAGGGGAAAGTGGATGTTATTGGAAGCCTGAAAATCCATTGAACAGCTGCGAACCCCAGAGCACCAGTCTCCAATTGGCATAAATACTCGGATTCAGAGGACCTCTACACTCCACCACGGAAAGGTCAGATTTTGCCTGGAATAAGGTGAGGTCTCTGCTCCTGGCAGGAGAGAGAAACAAGTGCACTGCAGGAGCTGGAGGACCGGGGGAACTCTGCACTTAGAAAAATCTATGGCTATTGGGGCTGGCATGGTCTGTGAATGTGGAATGGGGAATCCTCAGAGATGCTAATAGAAAGGAACTCTTAAAGGAAACCCATTTTGATCTGATGCAAAAGGACAGGCTAAAAATTTTAAAAGTGTGCCAGATGCTTAGACCCAAGGGGGGGAAAAGACTGTACAAACTTGTGCGTAGCCCCGGAATTCGCACACTTACGCTGGCGAATTTTTTTCTTTAAGTCCCTGCTTCTGAATACTAAGTCCAATACACAGGATCACCCAAATGGGGACACCCTAAGAGACTACAGGGGAAAGTTGTTTTTCTGGAACCTGGGGATCAGAGTGGGGAATAACCATCAGAGACCAGTTCTGGGGCAACTCATTCCCTCAAACCAGTATTGAATGCCACAGGGAAAGCAGGATCTAAGCACTGGCTAGAGAGGACCTTTAGACCTGGAGGTCAATCCAGAAACACTGCCACCTAGGGGTTGAATCACAAATTGACTCTTGTGTAAACACAAATAAAGGAATATAAAAAATTAAGACACACTGCCTGCTTAAAAATCAGGACTGGCTTACAACAACGAAGAACTATGGAACGCAGGGAACTGCAATACTGTCCTCACTAGGAAATAGTGCCAAACAGAACAGCACAGGAAGTGAATGAACTTCACTACTGCACATTTTATTTTTTAATTTTATTTTTTAATTTTTTACCTAAGAAACTATTTTTTCCCTCACTTGATTTTACCTTTTTAATTACTACATTTTTATTTTCAATCAGTATTATTACTACTACTATTTTACCTTTTTTGGGGAAAAAAAGTATCATTTTATTTTCTCTTTATTTTACTTTGGGATTAGAATTCTACATTCTAACTTCATCTTTCCTTAGCAGCATTTTATTCTATCTCAACTCTACCTTTGTGCTATCACTCTCTTCCTAACATTCCCCCTTTTGTTGTCCTGTTTCTCTTACACTTTTCCCACTTTAAATTTTCCCTATTCTTTCTTTTTATACCGTTAAAATTTTTACATTTATTTATTTAAATATATTTTAATATATTTTACTGATATTTTACAGAGAGGAAGGGAGAAGGATAAAGAGTCAGAAACATCGATGAGAAACATCGACCAGCCGCCTCCTGCACACCCCCTACTGGGGATGTGCCCACAACCAAAGTACATGCCCTTGACTGGAATCGAACCTGGGACCCTTCAGTCCGCAGATCAACACTCTATCCACTGAGCCAAACAGGTTTCGGCAAAATTTTTACATTTATATATGTAACTTCCAATCCTCTGCTTCAAGTCCATACACACCCCTCTCTTCTCTGTCTTCACTATCCAAGAAATTGTTTTTCACTCTGCCCTTTTATTGATGTTTGCTTGAATGTTAATTTATTGATTTTTTATACTTTATTGTAAGATTGTTTTATTCTTATTTTGTTTTGCTTTTTGTTTGCTTTGTGTTTTTTTTTAAAATATATTTTATTGATTTTTTTACAGAGAGGAATAGAGAATCAGAAACATCGATGAGAGAGAAACCTCCATCAACTGCCACCCGAACGCCCCCTATTGGGATGTGCTTGCAACCAAGGTACATGCCCTTGACCAGAATCGAACCTGGGACCCTTCAGTTTGCAGGCTGATGCTCTATCCACCGAGCCAAACCAGTTTCGTCTGTTTTTATTTGTTTTTTTACTTCTGTTTTCCTGCATCTCCCTTGATATTCATTGTTGTCTGTAGTTTGTATTAATCTCCAGGTACTTATTGCTGGAATTTGTTGGGGTTAGGGACTGTTCTATTGGAGTATTTTCCCCACATATATTATTTGTTCCCTTCTATTTCTTATTCTCTTTCTTTTCTTTCTTATTCCTTCTCCCAATTTCATTTTGGTACTCTTTTCTTTTCTTCTTTTTTTTTTTTAATTAAATCTTTATTATTCAGATTATTACATTTGTTTCTCTTTTTTTTCCCCTCTATAGCACCCATCCACCCAGCTCCCACCCTCCCTCTGCCCTTAGCTCCCTCCCATTGATCTCCTCCATAGGTGTATGATTTTTGTCCAGTCTCTCCCAGTACGCCCTTCACCCCTTTCCCCCTAAGAATTAACAGTCCACTCCCTTTCTGTGCTCCTGATTCTATTGTATTCACCAGTTTATTCTGTTGATCAAATTTTTAATTCACTTAATTTTTAGATTCACTTGTTGATAGCTATGTATTTGTTCATAATTTTTTGTCTTTTACCTCTTTCTTCTTCCTCTTCTAGAAGAGTAC
>PVJN01040190.1:0-19417 GCA_004026805.1 Lasiurus borealis | reverse complement strand
GCAAGACATGTGGTGGAAGGACAGACATCCAACTAAGAGAAATAGAAGAAGACAGAAAAGATTTGACAGAATCAAGATGCAATTCTTTATTCAGTACAGCATTGTGAGCTAGCCTTCCTTTCTGTGCACATCCACCTACGTCCCATCACTGCCTTCACCACCTCTACATTTTGTGACAAAATTAGAGATACTCTCCTAAAGGTGTGATATTTAAAACTTGAGTGGACTACTGAACAACTTCAGATGTATTAGAGGTGTTTTTTTTTTTATTTTTTGTAAGTAAGAATAACCAATTAACACATTTTTGAGAATATACTATGTGCCATGTGTGATACAAATCAACTCTGAAGACTCAAATTCTACCTACCCAAATGTAGACAGAATCTACATGGGAGAACAGATATAGGTGCTATTTCTCTGATTTAAGTTAAAAAGTAGTTTGCAATGTCATCAGCTAAATATAAATAAAGTAGGAGTAACATGTGTCCTTAATCCTTTAGTTTACCAAGTACCCACACTTTTCCTATTATGCATCAAAAACTATGATAGACCACCAACTTACAGTTATTGAAACTGTAAATCAGAGAGGGACCCATTAAACAGAGGCTGTATACAAAGTCACACCTCTGCATACACTGCTCTGCTAATTTGCGCATGTTTTGTTCATTTGTACAGTTAGAGAGGTGTATTCATTTCTCCCTCTGCACATTTTCATTTCACTTTAATTCAACTCTGATTTCCACCTATGAACTTTCACTTAGCCAAGCATTAGACTTTCTCTTTTATGCAACCTTAATTTTCCAAAACTCAGCAAGAAAGTTGTGGGAAACTGCAAATAATTAACTACGTGAAAATCACTGTTTTGTTAGAAAAAAATAATTCACCATTCAGGAAATCAATCAGTAAACTTAGCTGTCAATCAATTTGCTTGCCTTCCAGACAAGATCTGGACGAATCTTCAATAACAGATTGAGTTCCTGTTTTCAATGACCTTCACTTTTACCACTACCAAGTCCCTGGGAAATATATCTCCTACCCTCTCATTGTATTGCTTGTTTTCTGGGCTTCTTAAAAATTTTACTTCAACAGGCTGATAGAGAGGGTTTTTTTATATAAATTAAGTAACTTAAGGATAATTATTACTTGTCTTCATCCTCTATGTGACTAACTTGAAGCAGAGTGTGGAGAGTAGGGTCACTCAGACAATGTATTTGATTGACTCAACTAAATGGTCTTAGAAACAACTCCCAGATTTCAAAGGCTTAACACAATGGAGGCTCATTTCTCACTCATATAACACATCAGTGCAGGTGTGTGTTTGATGGCGATTTGAGGACTCTGGTTGCTTCCATCTGTGACTTCATCATACCCTAGGGACGTATGATTCTGTCCTAGATCTCTGCATCCAGCTGGAAACAGGAGGCAAAGAGAATGTAGAGAATCGTGCAGGAGCATTTATGGGCCAGGGCCAGAGGTGGTGAATATCACTTGAATTCTTACTCCAGGAGGCAGGACTCGGTCAACCTGCCATATGTAACAGGAGTGAGGAAAGGACATGCAGGCTACCTTGAGTCCGATGTGAGAATGAAACATATTTGATGAATAATTAACCAGCTTCTTTTTGCCATGGTCTGCATCTTAGAAAATAAAATATCCATTTGACTCAGCTCGATGCTATAAAATACACACAGTTTTCTCCCCCACAGGTCCAACTTAAAGACATGGTTTGTAGTTGTATCCAGATAAAAGTCCAAGACCTACCAGGAATATATAGTTCTCAGTCACTACTTATGATATCCTATATAATAAAGGTATGATATGCAAATTGACCAAATGGCAGAACAGCAGAATGAACATCCAGACGACCATCCAGAGGACTATTTATCTGGGACCATGCTATGACACCCACTTGTGTCAGGCCAGCCAAGGTGGGTGGAATGCGATTGGTCAGAGGCCCGGCCATTGCCCCAAGATTGCACCACAGAGGGAGGCCCAGGCAACTGACCCCCGGGGCTGCAACAGGTGGGCAGGGCCTCCCTCTGAAAAGGAATCCTGGGTCCTGGGTTTTGACAGCTGGAGGAGAGCCCGGGTGCTGGAGGGAAGCTGGTGCCAGCACCCAGGTGAAGGAAGGCCTACTCTTGCATGAATTTTGTGCATCGGACCTCTAGTAAAGAGATAAAAACAAAAATGATGCACCACCACTCACCAATACCCAAAATACATTAGAATAAGGAGCAGATAACTCAGTGAACAAGAAAAAGGAATATTGCGAGGAAACAGTGCAAAATTTATTGATTAGACCAGAGTGCTCTCCAAGAGACACACCATTGTCTCTTGTTTTTAGCCATCCTTGGCTCTTCCCTCTAGTGTTTTCTTCATTTCTCCTTATTGTCCATTGTTAGGGATTGCTCAGAACATCCTAGTACTAGTACAGCTGTACCTCAAGATACGAGTTTAATTCTTTCCGTAACCTTGAGTCATGAGAAACTATGAGACACTTGAGTCGCGGTAAACTGGTGGGTCGTGTGCAGCTGGCCAATCGAGCGATTACTCCTATCTCAAATGTTGCTCGTATTTCAAAGCAAAAATCGTTTGCTCGATGGCTCGTATCTCAAAAATCTCGTATGTTAGGGCACTCGTATCTCAAGGTACCACTGAATACACACACACACACATACACACACATCTATCTATATATATAAACATATATATATATATATTTAAGTGAGGAATCTTGGGTCTTTGGAATTCATGCATGACCTATTTTAGCCTAGAATATTATTATTTTGCATCCCCCAAAAATTATCTTTCCCAAATGGCTCTTGATCTCTAGACTTTCCTAATTGTTTTTTCAATATTTTGTTCTCACTTGAGAGCATCTTTTTCTTATTGTATCTTAACTGAAGAGGCAATAATCATCAAACCACACCATCGATCTGATTATTTCTAATGACTTACCCTGAGCTATACACTCACTAGCTATATTATCTATAAGATATCTTTAAAGGCAGAGGTCTGTGTTTCTTCGCTGATCATTTCCTACCAGCTAAGCCAGTATCACACATTTTAGGTTTTAGTTAGAGGGCAGCCGATAAAAGTACTAATTTCTGTTAGGATAAGCCAGTGGTCAGCAAACTCATTAGTCAACAGAGCCGCGGTTTGGCAACCACGAAGATAGGCTAACTGTTGTAACAAATCCCTAAGTTTCCTAAGACTTGACATAAGTTATTTAAAGAATAACTCAATGCAGTTCTTCCTTGAGCATCCTTAAACACGATAACTCAGACACTGGCTTTTCTCAGACTGCATTTCTGTGATCTATAGGTCACTGGGGCTCTCTAAAACCAGCTTACTGGAAGGAAAGTTGCATAGAGGCTTTTACCTTCCAGTAAGCTGGTTTTACCATCCTATATATAATAAAAAAGGATAATATGCACATTGACCCTAACTGGGAACAACTGGTCACTATAACAGGCACTGACCACTAAGGGTCAGATGCTCAATGCAGGAGCTGCCCCCTGATGGTCAATGTGCTCCCACAGGTGGAGCTCCACTCAGCCATAAGCCAGCCTGATGAGTGCCAGCCTAGCATTGGTGGAAGGAGCATGGTGGAGGTTGTCAGACTGTGGCTTAGAGCAGGACTAAGCCACAGTTGGACGTCCCCCCAGGGCTGCCAGGCTGCCAGAGGGATGTCTGACTGCCAGCTTAGGCCCAGACCCCAGGGAAGTGGGCCTAATATGGCAGCTGGACATCCCTCGAGTGTTCCCGAATGGCGAGAGGGCTCGGGCTGGGCTAAAGGACCCTGGCCCTTGCCCCTGAGTATACAAATTTTTGTGCACCAAGCCTCTAGTCCAGGTATAAAAGTTGTGTGTATCTGTGGGATATAAAACTGAGACTCATGAACACAAATTGTAGTGTGGTTTTTGCCATAGATTATGGGGAAAAATTTGACTTTGGGTATTGGGTACACAATGCAATATAGTAGTACAGATCTTGTAACATAGAAACCCAAACCTGAATCCAGTATAATCATATTAAGTAATGTCACCACAATAAATTTAATTCAAAATTTATTACCCCCCTTCCAAAAAAAGCTATGTGTATCACATTCAGTCATATTCATTGAGTAAGAACTCATTCATATGACCTACACTAGCTTAAAAGATAATGAATAAAGCAGTATAATTTTCAATCTAGGCACAAAAATTAATAGTTTGTTGAACAAGCCAGTCTTCATTATTAAATAAATAAATAAATAAGTGATCAATTATAATTCTGTACATTGATCATTGATAATAAATGTTTTAGTTTTTCCTTGTTCCCTTATAATTTCATCTAAAACTTAACAATTCAATCAAATCTTTCTTCACTAAAAATATTAGCTGTGGCCAAACATCACAGCCCAGAAAGGTGAATTTCAGTTACTGAGGTACTTATGTCTATTTTAGTTAAAAAAAAGTGTTGGTTAGTATTTGGTACCAAAAAAAAAGCGATATGGCCCTAAAAAACATTTCAAGGAGCTATCAGCCCTCTAGGTACATGTCTAGCTGCAAATCCTTTTGAATCTGACATTTAGGGCTGATGACATGTTAATATATATTATTAAATAGACATGGAGCTTTTCAAAATGCAAATCCATTAAGAATTGTGCTTGTTTAAAAATTTAAAACAAATTATTCATAAGCATTTAAGAGAGTCTCTGAAATGTTCCAATACCAGTGTTAATTTAATCCAGAGTTTTTTTTAGCAAAGACTAACAACTATGTTTATAAATTGGCATATTAACCACCAACTTATTTCCAATTATTTCCTTAAATTATTGTGTTTTTTAACAGATGTCTCCATGAAAATATTTACTAAGCTTCATTACTAAAATTAATTTATAGAAATAAATTATTTTTTAAAACTTAGGTAAATCTTTTCTTATTTCATTGTCCCTAGATTTAATATACATACTATAAAAAAAAACCTTGGTAAGTAGTAATATTTTTATTAAACATTATAAAATATAGAAAAAGTTAAGAAATGCAAATTATCCTTAACATTTATGTATTATGTACAAAATCTTGAAAAAAGTTTGGAAATAAATATATTTACATTTTAATATTTTAAATATCTTATATGATATATTACCTATTACTGCTATTATTTTTCACATTTGATAATTTTATATTAGAATATTTAATAGCAAAAGTAATTTGATATGTACATCTAAAATCATAGATTCTACTAATTCCTTAAGTTTGGAAATTATATTGCTTTAAATCTCTATTCTTATAAATTATTCTATAGTAAATGTCCTTTTACAGAAATCTTTCCATATAAATGCCTAGAGTTATAATATGTTTATATTTTAAACAACCCTTTATTTAAACCCATGATTACCCAGGGCTACCAATCAATAACCACTTTTTGCCTTAAGTTAATTTTGTAGTAGCTATCTAATTTAGTCATACTGACCTCCCCAGATAATTATGCTGCCTATCAAATCTTATACGTATTGTCTTAGTTTATGATTGGAATGTTTTTTACTCTCTCTATATATTTTATTTACCAATCACAGTTGACCTACAATATTGTATTAGTTTTAGGTATACATCCTGGTGATTATGCATTAGCTAATTAGTAAGTGATCATCCTGGTAAACATGATACCCATGTGACACGATACATAGTTATTACAACATTTTTATTATATTACCAATGCTGTATTTTACATCCCCATGACTATTCCATACTATCAATTTGTACTTCTTAAACCCTTCATTTCTTCCACCCAGGCCCCCAAATCCCTCTTATCGGGTAACTGTCAGTTTCTGTATCTATGAGTCTGTCTCTACTTTGCTTATTCACTTGTTTTGTTTTTCAATTCAATTGTTGATAAATATCTATTTATTGCTATTTTATTATTCATATTTTGTCTTTTTTCCTCTTATTCTTCTTAAAGAAGACTCACACAATTTATGCATTTCTGGTTTGGTGGTTATGAACTCTTTTAGCTTTTTCTTGTCTGGGAGCTCTTTATATGTCCTTCTATTCTAAATTATCACTTTGCAGGGTAGAGTAATCTTGTTTATAAGCATTTTCTCTTCATCACTTTGAATATTTCTTGCCACTCCCTTCTGGCCTGCAAAGTTTCTGTTGAAAAATCAGCTTACAGTTTTATGGGAGCTCTCATATAGATAATTAGTAGCTTGTCTTTTCCTGCTTTTAAGATTCTTTCTATGCTATCCTTTTCCATTCTAATTACAATGTGTATTGGTTTGGACCTCATTGGGTTCATCTTATTTGAGATTCTCTGTGCTTCCCAGACTTGTAGATCTATTTCCTTCACTGGATTCTAAATTATATTTTTTCTGTGTTTTAGTTGTAATTTTGATGTGGCTGTGGGAGGATGCCAGTACCACATTTACCTACACTGCCATCTTTACTGGAAGCCAATGATTGAATAATTTTTAAAAACATAATTTTAATATAACTTAATACAATGTGTGCTTGTTTTATATTATTTGGGCTATGAATGTTTGGTGATTTGGAAGCTCTAAGGCAACCACAACTATTTGAAAATATTTCCCAATAGTTGTTTTAATGTACAGATAAGTACAGCTATTCATATGTGTGTGTTTGTATAAATATATGCCTGTCCTAACTTTACAGTTTTATAGAAGTACTCTATTTTTTTAATCTATCAAGAAAAAAGCCAATTTAAAAACATGCACTAGGAAATTATCATTTCAACAATTACTCTAACCCATATTAAGAAAAACTTAGCTCCAGTGTCCTAGTCTTTGAAATGTTAATAGCCTCATGATCCTCTCCAGAGAACTTCCTGGCATCCTCAATCATGTGTCCACAATGAATGTATTTTCTGTGCAGGAAGTATTATGACTGCATATTCTCCTACTAATCAATCTTTATTAATAAGTCATCATTTACCTTATTATATGGCAATTTAATTTGTAATATATCTTTATTCCTCAGTCAAAAGTAAGTTTCTCAAAGGCAAAAAATGCCTCATAGCCATCTCTTATACCCACCTTCCCACAAATTTCCTAAGTAAAGTCCTTGGCCTTAGAGTACTCAATAAATTGTGAATAAATAAGTAAATGATTGAATAAAATAGCAAAAGTTAAGAACATTTTAGTCAGAAAGAGACTTTCAATAACTGTGTACAGTGGTACCTTGAGATACGAGTTTAATTTGTTCCGTAACCTTGAGGCATGGGAAACGATGAGACGCTTGAGTCGTGGTAAACTGGTGGGTCGTGTGCAGCGGGCAGATCCGTGAGATTACTCCTATCTCAAATGTTGCTCGTATTTCAAAGCAAAAATCGCTCACTCTACAGCTCATATCTCAAAAATCTTTTTTTTATTTTTTATTAATTTTTATACATATCTCCCCATTGCCCCTCCTTCCTCCCAGGCATACCCCAACCCCCCAGTGTCTATGTTCATTGGTTATGCTTATATGCATGCATACAAGTCCTTTGATTGATCTCTTATCTAGCTCACCTAACTTTAATCTTCCTGCTGTAATTTCACAATCTGTTTGAAGCTTTACTGTCTCTGTATCTATCCTTTTGTTCATCAGTTTATAATGTTCCTTATTATCCACAAATGAGTGAGATCATGTGATGCTTCCCCTTCATTGACTGGCTTATTTCACTAAGCATAAAATCTCGTATGTTAGGGCACTCGTATCTCGAGGGACCACTGTATATACTGATTTCATGTACTACTTCCAACAACATTTCATTTTGCTGTTGTTGTGGTTTTTTTGTTTGTTTGTTTGGTTGGTTGGTTGGTTGGTTGGTTGGTTTTTGGATAGCTCCTTGCTTAGAATATGAGATGGATAATTGGAAAGAGAAAACAAAATAATTTGCAAATTTTCTTCAAAGTTTCCAAAGAAGAAATAACTTTCACAACTTTTGAGTATACTTATCTGCAGGTAGAAAATGTTTAGACATGTCTGGGCCAGATGGCTTACCTGGTTGGAGCATCATCTATCAATCAAAAGGTTGCATGTTCAATTCCCACACAGAGTTGGAATGGGAGGCCATGGATTGATATTTCTCTCTCATATCAGTATTTCTTTCTTTCTCTCTAAAATCAATAAAAACATGTCTTTGGGCTAGGATTAAAATTTTTTTATACTTGGTGAAATGGGGGAATCACAATAAAAGTAAATTATAAAAGGCCATTTCTATAGATAATTTTTATTACTATCTAGAGGAGTTTCAGCTAATTTGGAGTGCTCCGTACTTCAAAATGTTAATAGTTTTGAAGTAGCCCCTAACTCAAGTGTTTTATCTAGAGGTAACATAATAGCTGTTATTCAAAGAATAATTAGTGATTCTGAGGAATTATTTGCTAGCCCTTTTCATCTTTCTCACTTCAATCTAAAGTGTAGCCTGAGAGTTTCAAAGAGTAGAGCTCTCATTAATTTTGCAGTGCATCACAAATACTTTACCCAACTCTCTTAGAGAATAAATATAATTTAAAAATGATTCTTTGACATAGTTGAGGTTCTTTAGCATGAAAACGCCTTTTGCAGTGCAAGTTTGAGCTATATATAAATAGATATGTGCAGTAAACAATGTAACATGAACAGTTAACTTGGTTTCCAAGGAGAGAGCTTTCATTTGTAAGATCATATACTTACAACACAGTAACAAATAAAGAGTAATTATGGGTATCTTATAAATAAAAAGCTAATATGCAAATGACAAATGGCAGAACGACTAGTGGCTATGATGTGCACTGACCACTAGGAGGCAGAGGTTCAATGCAAGAGCTGCGCTTGGTGGTCTGTGCACTTCCACAGGGGGAGTGCCGCTCAGCCAGAAGCCCTGAGCAGGCTCATGTTTGGCGAGTGAATCCGTGGTGACGGGAAACTCTCCCGCCTCCGTGGCAGTGCTAAGGATATCTGACTGCCGGCTTAGGCCTGCTCTCTATGGGCAGCAGGCCTAAGCCGTCAGTCAGACATCCCCCGAAAGCTCCCAGACTGCAAGAGGGCATAGGCCTGACTGAGGGACCCCTTCCCCCCATGCACACAAATTTCATGCACCAGGCCTTTAGTCTTAAAGAACACTGAATTTTATAGTTTCCAGGAATATTTTTTAAAAGCTGAGCTTTTCTAAGAAGTTTGTTTTGATTACTCTCCTAACCCAAGATCCAACTTTAGTTTTGAACATATTTTCACTTAAGATTATGGACACAGTATCATAGAGAAGATACATTCATTCCTTGTTTCCCAATCTTATCAAGCTTGTTTTAAAACCAACGGGAAAGCAAGGATTTTGGTCAAGTTTGAAAGTCTAATAGAATTTGAGTTGATATAATAAAGATTAATTCCAGACAAAAAAGAGACACACCTATATAAATATATATATAAAATACGTTAAGAAATACCAAGTAGATCTGTCTTCTCAGATGTATAACTGGTTACTATAATTTATATAATATCACATGGAAAAATTCTATAATTTTTTCCAATTATGTATAGTGTTGGGAGAGGAAGACATGAAAAATAATAAAATTTGAAAGGCAGGATTGAGAAAAGGTGAGAGCCAGAGTAAAGGGCATGTATCAAGATACCACATATTAATAAGATTTGAGAGTGTTGTCACCCAAGAGCTGAGCGAAGAGATTAATCACCTTTGCACAATACACTGAAGAGACAGTTTCAATAAAAACACTGAGAGCTTGGTCGGTGTGGCTCAGTGTTTGAGCACTGACCTATAAACCAGGAGGTCACGGTTCAATTCTTGGTGGGGGCATATGCCTGAATTACAGACTCAATTCCCCAGTGTGGGGCATCCAGGAGGTAGCTGTTCAGTGATTCTCTCTCATCATGGATGTTTCTCTTTCTCTCTCCCTTGCCCTTCCTCTCTGAAATCAATAAAAATATATATTTTTAAAAACCCTGTGGGAGAATAAAAAGGAATAGCAACATGGAGGAGGCTTGTGATGGACAAGAAAAGTGGTCACTGGTGATTTCAAATAGTCTTGCAGAACTTAAAAAAAATGAGCATGCTAGTATATAGTCTATGCAATGGATCTCCAAATCCCCAATTATTCAGCCATGACTGCTACCCACAAAAATTGTATAATCATATTTTGAAGAAAAACAAGAAAATATACTGATTTCCACATACAGATTTGTTCAGACCAGAGGGAAGAGAATATCTGCAAGATGTGATACAAAAAAAAAAAAATAGATTTGATGCTAAAAGTGCAAAGATGTGTCAGGGCCCTCTTCCCTTGGTTTCTGTACGATCTTGGAATCGTATTTCAGAGAATGTAAATCATTCAGGTGCCTGCTGTCTTGGCAACTGCAATCTCAAACTGGAGATCTTAGGAGAAGAGTAATGATCCATTTAAAGTAATGCTCCAAGAGTAATCATGTCTTAGACTTTTGAAAGTTACTTTGAAAGTATTTGCTGGAACTCTTCATAAATCCTTTGTACAATCTCATGAGAGGCGGTTATTGTAATTTCGCTGGAACTTATTATTTTCTGGCAGTGCATTCCTTTCTTTGAGTTTTGAGTGTTAATGATATCTTGCTTCCCACTACTTACATCTCTGTCCACTGGGACAACATAACGTAGATCTATATTCCTTCCTCACCCACTTTCCCCTTTAAAAAAAAAAAAAAGGAGGAAATAGCTATTTTGTTTTCTTTCCCAGAATAAAAAGTGTGTCTGTTTTATCCGTTTCTTATTTGAGAAATATTTTGCTTAGCATCCTCGTCATTTAGATCTTCCCTTTACCAGATCAGCTAGTTTTCATCACTTCCATATTCTAAACTGCACACTGCTCAGAGTTGACCGTAATACTACAGGATGACAGGATCCGGGTAGAGATGGAGGAATGAAGTGTTAAAAACATACTATGTAGGAACAACCCACAGAGATAAGATCTAAAGATAAAGCTTTTATGAAAAATAAAAATTTAAGAGAATTTTTATGGAAAGCAAATAAAAAGGAAGTGGGCCCACAAATTCCTATATATATATATATATATATATATATATATTCACTAATTATAACATAGTAATATGTTATAATTATATAATTAGTGAATATATATATATATATATATATTCACTAATTATAACATAGTAAGATCATGATACAGCAGTTGATTTAATAAGTTTAAATCTTGCATTGTTGTTAACAAGACGGATCTTTTAAAAATGCATTCTACAAAAATAAGTCAATGTTTTAATTTATATAAATAATACATATTCCAGATATTATTTGCAAAGCTCGGCAAATAATATAAAACATCTATTAATCATTCACAATAAAGCAACTTGACTCAAAATGTGAAAAATGTGAGAAACTAGTTTTCAATAGAAAAAGTTGACCACAAATGTTTAATTCCATGATTAGGTGCTTTCCTCCAGCCCTGCCTTTTATTTAGACTAGGAAGAATTCAGTTTTGTATTTGTTCGTGGGAAAATATACACACCAAAAATGCAACCAGATTTAGAAGTTGTGTATAGTAATGCAAAGAAAAAATAGTAGAAATTTTCCAGTACTAAATCAGGATGATTTATGGGAAAAAAAGTTTAGTTAAAAATGAAGAACTAGATTTTGTGTTAATTTTTATTAACAAAAATTAGTTATCAACATTTGAAAATGTATATACCAACTGCATGTCACGTATTGACTTAATCATGTTGCAAATATTGAGTACCTTCAGCAACTCTATAAAGTATCTGATATTTGAGATGATATTGTGTTTTTTTTTAATTCATAAGTACTACACTAAAGCTTGCTATTTTTAATACTTGTTACCAAATATATTTATATACTGGATATTACTACAATATCAAAATTTCCTCTAATAACCCCTGTCTTGGTAGTTAACATTATATTGGAAACTAGGAAGTTGATTAATTTAGATATATAGAGTGGTTTGTCAAGAAGAGATAGTGATTAAAACCAAGGCAATGGTTGGAGCGGGGGTGGGGAATGAAATCCAATATACAGTTGCTTGGGGATGTCAAAGAAGACATATGGCTAAGTGATGTGAAATACACCAGAGATTAAGGGCATGAAGGGGGAGAAAGGTCATTGGACTTAAGAAGAAGAAAACCATTTGAGGTCTCTGAAGGATCTATTTCAGAAGAATTATGGGCCTAGAATTTAGATAGCAGGGGCTTAAAAGGGGCATTAGATATATAGGGAGAAACAGCGAATGAAGATTAATCATAAAAAAAATAATGGCAGTGGAGAGAAATTGCAGGATGTGAAATAGGCAGCATAGTTAAGTAAGTTTTATTTTAATACATATATGTATAAAAGTTTTCTTTTAATACATACATGTACACACACACACATATATATATATATATTATATATATATATATATATATATATATAATATGTATATTATATATATATATATATATGTAGATATATTTATATCCTCAGCTGAGGATATTTTTCCTTAATGTTTAGAGAGAGTGAAAGAGGAGAGAAACATTGATGTGAGAGAAATACATTGATTGGTTGCATTTGCACATGCCCCAACTAGGGCGAGAGATTGAGCATGCAACAAAGGTACATGCCCTAACCTGGAATTGAACCCAGGACCCGTCAGTCTGCAGGTTAACACTCTTTCCAGTGAGCCAAGCTGGTTAGGGCTATTATATTTTGTGATATTTGTGAAGTCTCTGAATATCTATAATAAAAAGCATAATATGGTAATTAGACCAGACATCCTTCCAGATGTCCTTCCAAATAATTTAATATTCACCTGAACTTGCCAGAGATTTATTTATCTATTGGGGTCCCAGAGCATGAATTCATACACCTTGAAAGAAACTGTGGGCCCGGAGGCTGTGGTGGGCATAGGGGCAGGTCTCAGCCCATCCTCCACGCCTATGCCAAGCCCTGCCCACAGGGCCCAGACCCCTGTCTGCCAGCAGCTCTGCTCCCACTGCTGCCACTTCCATACACTGACAGCACCTGCCCCGCTTGCACCTGGGGCAGTTGCAAGCAATTGAGGCCAGCACCAGCAGTAGATGCGACTGGTGCTGGTGCTGTCAGCTGGTATGAGAGGTGGCTGCTGCCCTGATCACCCCTCAGGAGCAGGGGGAGGTGGAGAAACCATCAGGGGTGAGTTGGGCCAGCAGCCATCATTTGTACCCACTAACAGCTCCCAAACATTGGAACCGGCACTGGGTACCAGCAGTGGGTGTGAGCAGCAGTTCTGGCACCGGTGGCAGCCAGTGTGGGTGGGACCATTGCCAGCAGTGGGTGCGAGGTGTGACTGCATGTGGGGGAGCAAAGATTTTCCTGTAACCACAGAGGCTTCTCCTAATGCCAGTGACCAGCACTCCACCTTGGTCTGGCGACCCTGCTCACCTACTCCACCATCCCACTGCAGCCAATGCCCACCATGCTCTGGGCTCTACTGCCTCCTGACAAGCCAGCCATGTTCTGCACGTGCCCCCTGGTGGTCGGTGCACATCATAGAGACTGGTTGGTTCTGCCATTTGGTCTATTCACATATTAGGGTTTTATATAGAGAGATATGTAACAGGCTATATATTTTCTGCCAGACCAGAGCCATCTCCAGAGAAAGTTTTATTCTTTCCAGTGCAGTGATGTTCCGCTTTTTCCTGGATCATCAGCAGACCATGGGGATGGAAAGTGGGGATAATTTAGGCATGTCTCTTCTTACCCATTCAGCATTAATTTTACAACCACTTCTGAGGAGAAAACCTCCTTTACATCTATAAGGTTAAAGCCAGAAGAATTAGAAATCTAATGATACAGTAACCACAACTTTTACTCAACTATGCTAGCTGCAAATTTCCAATCATAGCATCTAAATAAAATGCTTTTTCTTTTATACACACCAAAATATTCACCCCCAAAATGCAGCCTAACTGTGAGAGTTTTGCGCCTAACTATGAGTGGAATGTATGTCCTGAAATCAGGCATGCTTAACACACACACACACAAACACACACACAAAAAAAGACATATGTACAAATATGAGCTTTAAAAAGATTCATAGCTTTAAAAAGATCACAGAGCTTTACATTCAAGGGACAATACACCTAGCATAGGTGTAACATAATAGTAAGATATAGGATTAAAAACATTGAGTACTACTCTTAATTGAGTGCTTTTTGTCTGAGTCATTCTCTAAGGAGTTTTATCATTTTATCTTTTAATCATCACAGTAATCCTATGAAGTAGAACTTTTCATCTTTATTTCACAGCTTAGGAAATTAAGCTTAAAAAGGTTATGGATATTTAAAAAAAAAAGGTAAAGTTATTATCAAATTCAAATTCTTCTAAGTCAAAGTCTGGATAGATGCTTCATGAGTACTCTAGAAGGCCAGCATACGGGCTTTCACAGGATATCAGAAATGTTTTTCTGGACATCAGAAATATTTTCCAATGTAGGAATATTTAAAGTATTCACTTTTGCCCTGACTGGTTTGACTCAGTGGATAGAGCGTCGGCCTGCAGACTCACAGGTCTCAGGTTCAATTCCAGTCAAGAGCATGTACTTTAGTTGTGGGCACATCCCAGTAGGGGGTTCGCAGGAGGCAGCTGATTGATGTTTCTCTTTATTTCTCTCCCTTCCTCTCTGTAAAATAACAATAAAATATGTTTAAAAATAAATAAGTAAAATAAAGTGTTCACTTTTCAGAAATCTAACTTGTGAAATGATTATATAACAGCTCTACTATAATGATTGTTTTGAAAACAGATTTTATATTCACGCCATTGATATACTATAGAAAACAATTCGAGCATCATGGAAATTTCATGTTCGTTTACGCACCATTTCATCCGTGAGAAAAGCTATGTGAACCCAGACACTGGCACCCAGCTGAACCCTCACAAGGGAGAATCATCACACACACTTCAAACATCTGTGAGCTTCCTCCGTTCACCAAGGCTATCAGCCACACCCAGCCATGTCTGGAATTCTGATGGTTGAGATTTTCCATCTGGGCTCAGAAAACTTGCTTCTGCTTCTTCAAAATAACTCACAAGCTGCAATCCTTTCCAGGTGCACTTCCGCAAGCAAGCTGCAGGTCTTTTTCAAAGTAAGAAGCCACGTTTATTACACGAGGTGTATATTTCTTGATCATTTAGCATATGTTAGCTATCAATTTTATTAAATTCCAAACTTTTAAAAATACATTTTATTGATTTGAGAGAGTGAAAAGGAGAGGGAGAGAAAGAGAAACATCGATGTGATAGAGAAATTGATTGACCACCTCCTGCATGCCCACTCCCTAATGAGGGTGGAGCCCGCAACCCAGGCATGTGCCCTGACCAGGAATCGAACTGGTGACCTTTAGGTTTACGGTATGATGCTCAATCAACTGAGACACTCCTACCAGGCAAATTCCTAACATTTTAATATGTCATTGTGACATGTTTGAACATTGTGCCCAAGTCCATTTTCCTCATAAGTCTGTGAATTATATTGTGTTATTTTGCACAGCAGAGTGAGTTTTGGAATACATATGTGACATCACATGGAGCCCATTGGATACCACTTCCCGAATAAATGATATTTTATGGCCTCGTTTATGCATCTTAGAGACTTTTCTCAAAAGAGTTGGGAATAGCCAGTAGGAAAGCTTCGATGTGGGACCAGGAATGAAAAGTATCAGTAATCATAACATTCATATTTTGTTGATAAACACTAATTAATCAATACACAGAACCAATTGTTACTGACATCCATGAAAAGGAAAGGCTGACTGGAATTGGTGAAAGATGCTGTTTCTAAAAATCCAAAGTATACCCCTCCTGGTTTGTCAAACTTTTAATTTAATTGTTTGTTTTAAAATGCCAACACTGACATTTTCAGTGAAATCTGTTTGTTTAAAAAAAAACAAAAAAACACAGCTGTTGGTCATATGGTGTTTCACAAGGCAGAAAGGGGAAAACCTTCTAAGAGGAAGTTCAAACTGATCAAGATGCCTTCCCCTCTAGATTAGGAGAGAATATTTTTGGGGAGATGGACAAAGATCTAATATGAATTATCTATGTCAATACCATAGAAGGTGAAATTCAAAGAATTGTCACAATTTATTTACCCATCAAAATATGTGAATAAGGCCGAAAATGGTTTGGCTCAGTGGATAGAGCATTGGCCTGTGGAATGAAAGGTCCCAGGTTTGATTTCAGTCAAGGTCATCTACCTTGGTTGTGGGCACATCTCCAGTGTGGGGCATGCAGGAGGCAGCTGTTGATGTCTCACTCTCATCGATGTTTCTAACACTCTATCCTCCTCCCTTCCTCTCTGTAAAAAATCAATAAAACATGTTTTAAAAAATGTGAATGAGAATTTATACTCAAAGCAAAAATAAAATTTATCCAGAAGAGGAAAACAACCTGCATGATTTCAGAGGATATTTGTGTCTTTTGTCTTAAAATAGCCATCAGAAAGCATCAAAGGAGGAGGGATGTATGAATTATCTGAAGACCTGTATGACAGAGGCATTGACCAACAGAAATGAATGTTAGTCACTTAAAGCAATAGCATCATCCTTGTGTATATGGTCTGAAGGTCATCTTCCTAGCAGAAAGGAAAGGAAAATGGATTATTTCCAATAAGGTGCCAGACTTCAAACATACACAGGAGAAGAACCTCAGTGTATTAAATCAGATTATTTCTTTAGCGCACTCTAAGCTTTTTCATTATTTATTTACTTATTTATTCATCGTTATTTTTATTTTTTTGCCTTTTTCAAGTATAATGTCTTACTACGCTTAGTATATCTAGCAGGAAGCACTAGCGTGGGCCATCTAACAATGTTCAGAAATGCAAAAGTAACCAAATTAGTTGACTAACATGGTATGACCATTTGCACTAAGTCTGAGGGGGGTTAGACGTTTTATGTACATGACCTCTAATGTTTCCAAAACCCACAAGGTCATATGATCATCCCCATTTCACAGAGAGTGAAACCAAAGCTCCAAAGGACTTCATTTGGGCCACAGTAGCAGACAGGGGTTTAAACCAACCTATGTTGCATCCCAGATCTTCTTCTTTCTTACGCCCTGCAGCGTACAAATGTGTTTCATTTTGATTGGCTAGAATTGAATCTCTTCATTTTCAACTGACCTTCCCCACATCTATATTAGACCTATTTCTTAGATCAAAGGAAATTATCCCAAGGTTGCCATTTCACACACATCGAGGATGAAAACTGTAAGAGACAAAATTATCTTTGTTTTCAAATTGATTTACATATCAGAGCCTTTTGGAGAGGCTGGAATAAACAGTGCAGTTTCTGGAAACTTATTTAAATCAACTTTCACATTCTTTGGAGAAGTTAACCACAACATTTTAAGGGGAATGTATAAGCATCTCAAGCTGGCACGAGACCCGTTCACTTTACTGTGGCTAAACATGGCATCCATTTTTTCCTCATGACCTCACCAGAATCACGGTGGCTTACACGGCACAAACTTTCTCATTTTAAGGGTGTCATTCATTCTAGCTTTCTTTGTTTTCTTGCCTGGAGACATTAAAAGTTTAAACACATTGAACTGATTCTGCGGACAATGTATCAGATACAGTTGTTTCACATATGATCCATTTGAAATCAGATTTTCTTAGAATAAATCCCTTACCTTGAACAACATATTAAAACAAAAAAAAAATGAATAAGTAATTTTAAAAATGACATGAAGGCAGCCTTTTGTGATAGTGAAAAAGATACTCTTTTAAACGCAGAATCCTGGAGAGTGGTCCCAATACAGTCATTATTTAAATGTCATTCAATACACCTGTGATTCAATTTCCACAATCATATATAATACAGAATACAAATTATCTCTACACATTGCAGGGCACAAGTTCTATAGCACTAAAAATATACACGTGCTCCTGCTAAATGTTGGAATTTCAATAATAAATATGCTGAGAGTAAAAGTGAGCCTTTTAACTTTTTGCAATGTAACATAAACTACTTAAAACACAATGAAAGGAATTAAATATAAGTCTTACAATAAAAATAAGTTTAGAGTTTTTAAAAATAAGTTTAAAATTATTTAAAATCTGATCATGTATCAGACGTGAGTGTAAAATAAACAATTTGGAAAAAAAAAACCTACTAAAGTCCTTTGAATTGACATTTCAACAAGAATCTCCAAAGAATAGGCTGAGATGAAAACATAATTTATATGGGCTGGGTAATATGCCAAAAAAATTGCATTCCATGTACATTATAAATTGGTTTGGAAGCTAAAATTATTTCAATCTCTCATGAATTAGAGTTTGGACATTATAGATTTTCTTAATTGTTTGGATTTATATAGCATGTTCATAAAGGTGAATATAAAATAATTTATTAATTAATAGCTTATAAAACACACATTTACCTAAGATAATAATTAGGTATTAATAACCATTTTAATATAGAATTATATAATTGGGCAAATAAAAATGTCTTTACTAAGATGTTCTCTCATCACTGATGTTTATCTCTTTCTCTCTCTCTCTTCCTCTGAAATCAATATGTATATATATTTTTTAAGAATGAATTCTATATGAATAATTTCAGACATGAGTAAAAAGAGAATTCTACCCTGTGCAACCACATGGCTGTACCTCAAGTGCATTATGCTAAGTGAAATAAGCTAGACTGAAAAAAATACATGTTTCCACAAAATTTGTGCACTGGAAGGGGGTGTACCTCAGCCCAGTCTGCACCCTTCCAATCCAGGACCCCTTGGGAAATGTCTGACTGCCGGGATCAGTGCTAAACTGGCAGCTGGATATTCCTCTCACAATCCAGAACTGCTAGCTCCCAACTCCTCACCTGCCTGCCTGCCTGATTGCCTCTAACTGCTTCTGTCTGCCAATCTAATCGCCCACTAACCACTCCGCTGCCGGCCAAATCATCCCCAACTACCTCCCCTGCTGTCCTGGTTGCCCTTAACTGCCCATCCCTGCAGGCCTAATCACCCCCAATTGTTCTCCCCTGCTGGCCCATTCGCCCCAACTGCCCTCTCTTGCCAGCCATCTTGTGACCACATGGGGATGGCCATCTTGTGATAAGATGGTCAATTTGCACATTACCTCTTTATTATATAGGACTAAAGGCTGGATGCACAAAGTTCATGCATGGGATGGGGGCAGGCCTCAGCCCAGCCTGCACCCTATCCAATCTGGGACCCCTTGGGGGGTGTCCGACTGCCCATTTAGGCCTGATCCTGGGTATCAGGCTTAAACTGGCAGTCAGACATCCCTCTCACAATTTGGGACCACTGGCTCCTAACTGCTCACCTGCCTGCCTGCCTGATTACCCCTAACTGCCCCCTATACCTGCCTGATCACCCCTAATTTTCCCTCTGCCAGCCTGATCACCCCTAACTGCCCCCCCCAGCCTGATTACCTTCAACTGCCCCCCACCCC
>PVJN01040189.1:0-19417 GCA_004026805.1 Lasiurus borealis | reverse complement strand
GGGGAAAAAAAGAGAAACAAATGTAATAATCTGTATAATAAAGATTTAATTAAAATAAAATTAAAAAAAAAAAAAGACCCCTTTGGGGGTCGAACGTCCCTTTCACAGGGGTCGCCTAAGACTATTGGAAAACACCTATTTCCCATGGTCTTAGGAACCAACATACCGCTCCTCGGTGTAGCAAAATGTAGCAATATAGTTTACTGTTGTTATATTAAGACTGTTACCCATGCTATACCACGATTCAAGACAAAATTTCATTTATTTGTAATTAGAAATAAATATTTCACAATAAAAAAAAAAGAAGTATAATAACATCTAATATAAATGGATGCATTTTTAAAAGTGAAAATAATGCAGATCAGTACACATCATCATTTTTTACCTAGTAAATTACATGAAACTTTAAGAGATCAATGGAGCTGATACCAAATTGTCTCGGTGGATAGAGTGTCAGCCTGCAGAATGAAAGGTCCCAGGTTCAATTCCTGTCGAGGGCATGTACTTTGGTTGCAGGCACATCCCCAGTAGGGGCTGTGCAAGAGGAAGCTGATCGATGTTCCTCTCTCATCGATGTTTCTAACTCTCTCTCCCTCTCCCTTCCTCTCTGTAAAAAATCAATAAAAGTATATATTTTTAAAAGACATCAGTGGAAATCTTATAACTGATTTGGTTTTAAAAACTACAGACTAATTCTATTTAGAAGTTAGGTCAAGGAGTGAGGTAGCCAGAAATGTGTATAAGTGATATTAAGATATCAAAGAAGAAATCTAATGGTAGTCTGTCATCCATTTAAAATCTCCCAAATAAAACACTGAAAATAAAATTTTGGCAAGACAGATGGATGAGGGCATGTAATGGGGGGTGGGGATGGCAATAGGGAAAAAATAAAAATAAAATAAAATAAAATAAATTTTTGGCAAGACATAGTAAAAATAAGCAAACTCAGAGAGCCTACAAAATATTTTCTTTTTCAGAGGCAGGGAATAATAGGAAAATAGCTATTATTAGAATAAGAACAACATTTTTGCCTCATAATGCAGGGGAAAAGAAAATAAAGTGGAATCCTTCTTGTACTGAAGGCTACTTAAATGTGGTTGGTACTTAACATAAAAAATGTGAACCTACATTGAAAGAACAGTCAAGGTTGAGCTGTGATGAAAGAACAGTTAGAGTTACTCCTAATATTTAAAAACAAACAACACACTATAGGTATTTCTCAGAGATGTGACTTTCCAAGTAGTATAGACCTGAGAAGTCCTCATCATATCCTCTCCACTCCTAGCTCCCCCTATCCTCCCTGCCCACACCATCCTTCCAACTATAAATGTGTTTGAGAGACACGTGAAACTGTGACACACAAAACTGAGAACTTTCTAAATCATATTACATCAATAGTCTGCCTGGTTAATATTCACAATTTATATTAAAGTTTATATTCTAAACACCAATTTCACTTAAGTGGTCTCTAGTGGCATATGCAGTAGTTTCAATTTACTTCTTTCCCTATGTTAATTATGTAAAAACATTCTAAAACTTCATATTTCCTTTTTTTTTGAAGGTCTTGATATAAAATACACACACTTGTGTCAAATACATATAGAGTTTGGATGAATCACTTACCTCAGAGCATGATTTCTTTCCAAATACATTCAACTATATACTAAAGTGGCATTGTATATATAAGTCTTCTAAACTTTAAAAAAGCTTCTCTTACATACCGGCACCATCTGTTCTAATTTTGTTTGACGGTATACTGGGCTCTCCTATACCCAATGTGTTGGTTGCTACCACACGAAACTCATATTCCATCCATGGGATTAAATCCACTGCTTTTGCCGCTTCCATATTTCCTTCAATAATTGGGGGATCTAAATAAAATGAACATTAAATAGAGAATATTATTTGAAGAACATCATTTTTATAATATCCCCTTTTTATTTTACTATTTAAAAAATCTTTATTGTTGAAAGTATTACACTTGTCCTCCTCTTTCCCCAAGAACCTCTTCTAGCTGCCCTCGACTCCCACCCCACCCTAGGCCTTCACCACCCTATTGTCTGTGTCCATGGAATGAATATATATATATATATATATATATATATATATATATATATATATATACCAGTTCTTTGGTTGATTTCTTCCCACTCACCCACCCCTGCCTTCCCTCTGAGATTGCATAGTTGGTTTTACTATTTTGAAAAAAATGTCACATATTTCTTTGGGTTGAAGTGAAAATGAAAACAAGGAATGACAAACTGTTAAGTTCAAGGGAGTAAGAGGAGAGGTCATTAATAAATAATAAACTAGAAAGAGTAATATGCATATGAATCATCTATTTATCAAGTCTAGGGGAGGAGGTTTGACTGCCTCCCAGGTCATGGCAGTGCTGGTAGTCCATAGGCTACACCTTGAATAATAAGGAGTTGTATGATCAAGGTAGAATCTAGAAAGGTTTCCTGAGGCAAAGGTACAATTGAGGCAGTTAAAAATTTAATGGACTGCCTCTGATGTAGAGTATAGGTAGTGAATTATTTATTAATAGGATGCCTATATGTTCATTAGGTTTTTTTTAGATTTATACACAAGTCATTTGGGGCAGAGATGATAAATCTATATTATAAAAGTCCAGTGGCCATAATGACCAAACGACCGGTCACCAAGAGGTGCATGGAGCACCTCTCGATCCCTCTCCCCAGCCCATGAGCCATTCATCGTGGTAGGACATGGAGGGGCTTACGACTTGCGCAGCATGATGGCTTGCAGTAGAGAGCTACTTGCACATGATGGGTCTGGGGTCCCGCTGGTATAGAGGGGTTGGGGTTCTGCTAGTGTGGCGGGTGTAGGTCTCACGTGGTTTTGCATGCTGGGCCTCTAGTGTTATAATAATTCATTAAGATTTATCAAGTACTTTTTATAATTCATGATGCTCGATGCCAGACACTAATGGGAAGATTAAAGGTTATGGATTAGATATGTTCTAAGATTGCTTGAGATATGATAAACCATATAACCTGAGCAGAATAATACATTATTTTAAGCTCTCTTAAAATATTTCCATATGTGTTTTTAATAATTTGTATACTCATACATATGCACATAAATACCTGTGCACAACATATGTGGGAAATTTGTTTCTTTACGTTTGTCTATGACTCATTATCTTATTAGATAGGGGATAGGGAATTTTTATCTCCAGTGCAGACCATGAATACATACATCTTTAAAATATTGCACTATCTCCACAATAAGTGCAAAGCATTCCAGTGTACAGTCTCTACTTTTGGACAAATTTTTGTGAGTCAGACTATCCCATAACTCATCCTGCCATAGTTTTAAGCCTCTTGGACATTAATTTTGCCATCAATTCTCTTCTTGTTATGAACTTGTTCTATATATTTGACACATATTTTTGACTTTCTGATGAAAAGTTTGGCTTCGCCTTCCCCTCTGTTTTGATTCTGCTTCTTTATCTCCTGTACCTCCCCTCATATAAATCAAAATTTGTCTGTCTTAATTCATATACATCGGGAACTTGTTTAGGTAACTGGAAGAAAGAAGGTGAAGTTTTGGTTTGCAAAGGCCTCTTCATGGAGAAAAGGGAAAAAGAGAGCCAGTTGTTATGACACTGGGTAGGGTAGCCTCTCTTCCCCTCCAGATACCCTTTGAGCCTCCAATAAAAGGGAGGCCTATAGTGAGTGGATGGTGGCCACCAAAAAGACATGTTTATGTTTAAGTAATCAGAATCCATGAATGTAACCATATTGAAAAAAAGAGTCCTTGTGGAGCCTTTTAATACTGGAATAAAGTTAAACATCTTGGGATAAGATCATCCTGGATTACTTAGATCAGCTCTAAACCTAGTGACAAGTGCCCTTATAGAAGAAATACAGAGGAGGGAAATATATAGAAGAGGAGGATACAATATGATGTGGACACAAGCCAAGGAACAATTGGAGCCACTGGTAGTGGGAAGAGACAATGAATATATCGTTCCCTTGGGCCTTTGGAAAGGGTATAGCACTCCATGCACTTTGATTTTGGACTTTTGACCTCCAAAACTGTGAGAGAGTGAATTTCTGTTGTTTTAAGCCACCAAGTTTGTGGTTATTTCTTATGACAGCCACAGGAAACTAACGCAGAAGTTTAAAGGCAGGAGTTGATGGAACTCTTTGAGATTTTGTAATTTTATGAGATTGGGGAATCCAGGTATAAGTGTTGTAGAAGTCTGAAGGAAGCAATCTGATCCTCCCTTGATTGCTATGTTGCAAAACCTCAGCACCATTTAAATGCCTGGAGAGTGGAAATGTTGATACTATTCCAAATGGTTCTCTTGGCAAGGACATGGTATTCTCATGGTGAGAGTTGCAGTAAGACTTTTCCAAGCAACTGGCCAATCAACAGGTATAGGCAGGTGTGGCTGGGTTAGAACAGGAAGAGCCAGATGGATGTGTGGTAGAGAATGATTTAAGCACTTGTGAGAATCCAACATGAAAATACCGCCAAAAAATGAAAACTCAGGGGTATGTTCAAGGAGTAGGAAGTCATACTTGACCACAGAAAATATTTGGAGAAATAGTGAGAGATAAAGTAGTAAAAGTTAACTGGGGTCATTTTGTGGTAGCCTCTGTATTCCAGGTGAGAAGTAAGGCAAGTGACTTTACTAGTAATGATTATAATGAACAAAGGAAGAATAAGCAAAAAGCCTTGGGGTTACTAGCATGAGATGATATACCTCTGTGAGAAACCCTTGGCCCAGTGATGCAAATAACACTCCCAAGAGGGGAAACAGGAATGGATGTTAAGAAGAATGTAGCCTCTGAATTATTAACAAATAATTTGATATCTGTAAGTTAAGATTAATATTTTCAACCAGGATTTCTAAAGGTATGAACACTTCTCTTTTTATAACAAAACCAATTACAATAATTATATATATATATATATATATATATATATATATATATATATATATTTATATATATATATATATTTATTTATTTCAGGGAGGAAGAGAGAGATAGAAACATCAATGATAAGAGAGAATCATTGATTGGATGCTACTTGCATATCTCACACTAGGGATTGAGCCACCAGCCTGGGAATCAGACTGAAACTTCCTGATTCATTGGTTGATGCTCAACCACTGAGCCATGATGGCAGGGTCAATAATTCTTGTTGATAAGCATTAACATCAGTACTTATGGGAGTATAAATAATATCACTTAAAGATATGAGGACATATACATCTCAAACAAACATGTTTTTAGTATCCTATATAATAAAAGCCTGATATGTTAAGTGCCCAGTCATCCATGCATCCAAGGTGTAATATGCCAATGATCTGCTAAGGCCGCTCAACCACTTGCTATGATGTGCACTGACCACCAGGGGGCAGATGCTCAACACAGAAACTGCCTCCTGGTGGTCAGTGCACTCCCAAAGGGGAAGCGCTGTTCAGCCAGAAGCCAGGATCAAGTTTTGATCCACACCACACCAATATAATATGATTTAAATTTTGTTTTCTCTCTAACTTATTCTCAACTCCAATTTTGAGGTAGGTAGCCAATATAATTATTACAGCTGGAATGTCAAGACTGATGATATCCATGAAAAGCCCACAGACAAAATATTTCTTCTGCTTCATCCTCACGTGTTCATTTGTAGCTATCATTTGGGGACATACACATGTTTTACCTCTAGCACATTTTTTATTTTATTTTCTTCTGAGTCTTACTATCCCTATAAATGGATGTTCACTTCACTCACTCTTCTCTTATCCCATTAGCCCTGTAAGACCATTTGGGTACATTTTCTTTTCCTAGCACCACCCCACAGACAGGCTAAGAAGGGAGTTAGGTTTACTTTGGAAGCAGATTCATGCTTCAAGCCAAATGCAAGAGGAAAACAGTCAGGAGCAGAGAGACTTTGTGTCCCTTCCCTTCAGCCAAATTCCTCACAACCTGATTGTTATTCTTAGAGTCAGGAAGAGTGGAGGGTACTTTGTACAATAAAGGAAAGTACTATGAATCAGGAATGGGGTTTCAAGATCCAGGTTTGTTACTGGTCAGTTCTGAGTGAGACCAATTTTTATAGAAAATTTCAATTTAAAAAAATCAGATCTTAATAGAAATACAAACATATACACACAATGTTCACAATCTGTGGAGCACATAAAAAATGTAACATACATGAGACATGTCAATAGAGATCAAGGAGAGAGAGAGAGAGAGAAAGAGAGAGAGAGAGAATATCTAGGAGAAAATGACTAAAAATTCCAAAAGTTTAAGGAAGATAACAACTCAAAGATCTGAGATGCAAATAAACCTCATCAGGGTAAGTATATTCCCATATAGCTTAAAAGCAACTATAAAGAAATATTGAAAGTAGCTAAACTAAATGGACACACTAATGCAGGAATATAAGGTTAAGAATAATAATTACTTTCTCATCAGAAACAATGCAGGCAAAAAGACAAAGGCACAATATTTTTAAAGTGCTTCTAATACAAAGCAACTTTGAGTTTATATTCAAACTAGAGGCCTGGTGCACAACATTTGTGCACTTGGGACAGAATGGGAAGTGTCCCCCAGCCCGACCTGTGACCAGTCTGAGTCCTTGGGGATGTCTGGATGGAGGGAGCAGGCCTAAGCTGCAGTAGGGCATCCTTAGTGCTGCCAAGGAGGTAGGAGAGGCTCCTGATCACTGCTGCACTTTCCAGCCCTCAGCCTGGCTTGTGACTGAGTGTCACTCCCCCTGTGGGAGCACACTGACCACCAGGGGGCAGCTTCTTCATTTAGCATCTGGCCTCTGGTGGTCAGTGTGTGTCATAGCAACCAGTCATTCTGCTATTCAGTCAATTTTCATATTAGCCTTTTATTGTATAGGATAATATCACTTAAAGATGAAAGACACAACTTTCAGTAAATAAAATAAAATAAAAACTGAGGATAAAAGAGAACTTTCTCAACCTGATAAAGAGTATTTAAGATGACATATTTAACGTACTAAAAGAAAAAAATAGTGTCAACCAAGGCTGTTATATCTAGTAAAGACATATCCAGATAAGCAAAAACTGAGAAAATTGGTTGCTAGCAGGCCTACCTTAGAAGAAAGAGTAAAGCAAATTATTCAGGCTGAAAGCATTTGACCCCAGAGAGTAATTTGTAAAAAATTCCCTATGCATAAGGAGCATTGGTAAAGGTATTATGTAATTATAAAAGATAGTATAAATACATACTTCTTTTTTCTTCTCTTATCTGACTTTAAAGCCATTGTAGAAACAATATTTACATGTTTATCTATGTATATGATTATTTATCCATATGTATATTTAGATAAATATATACATATATACTTATATGTATGTGTATATAAACATATGTTGTATTATGTTAAATAAAATTGTGTAAAAATAAATAAATTTGTGTTGTTGGGGCTATAACATTTAGAAATGTAAAATATTTGACAGTAATTTAAAGGGGCAGGTAAAAACAAAGTTGTATTAGAATAAGAAAATAAACTCAAATTTAGAAAAACAATGAGGAGTACCAGAAATGGTAAATAAAAAGGTTATTAACAAACTCTAAAAATATATGCTTGCTTTTATTTCTTTTCTTTAGCGGCTTTGAAAGACATTAAAATTATAGAATGCAGAGATTTTAGCAGGAGATTATCAAGTTTGTAATATAAAGTTTGTAATATATATATATATATATATATATGTATATATATATATATATGCAGTATGTTTAACAATAATATATAGCACATAGAAGGGGTAAAATAGAATTGAGCTATCTAGGATTAACATTTCAATGTCTCACTGAATGTAAGTTAGTTAAAATATGAAGTCTATTCCTATAAGTTCAGTTGTACCTGGTAAGCCCTAGAGTAACCCATTGAGGATATCCATATTTATATTTAGATTTGTGCACTGGTGGGGTCCCTCAGGGAGAGCTTCAGGGCATGCTCAGCCCATCTCACCCAGTCCTGATTGGCTGGACCCCAGCAGCAAGCTAAATTAAAAGTCAGAGCATCTGCCCCCTGGTGGTCAGTGTGTAACATAATGACTGGTCAAATGGTTGAATGAATGGTTGGATACTTAGCATATTAGGCTTTTATTACATAAGATATCCTTATATCTATATATTTAGTATCTATCTCTAATAAATATTCTTAAAATTAAAACATAAAATACTCATTTAATGCAAAAGAAAGCAGTAAAAAAGAATAAAGGAACAAAAACAAGTGAAACATTTGAAAAACAGGTATAAATCAAACTATGTGAATAACAACATTAAATGTTAATGGATTAAAGAATCCAATAAGAAGGCAGACATTATCAGACTAGATAAAAAACAAGATTGAACTATATGATGTCAACAGAAAACATACTTTAAATTCAAAGATACAAAGAGGTTGAGAATAAGACAATATATGAAAACAGGAACTGTGAGAAAGGGTAGCTATATTAATATAAGAACAACCTATTTAAAATGCTTCTCCTGTCTACATTGCATATGAGGTCTGTCATTGAACAAAATGTCATAATGTGGCAAATGACTATATATTTGTATATACTACTATACTCGCAAGCATAATGAAATTAAGTATGTTGATCCCTTTCAAATTCATTTGAAATTCCTATGTGTATATGGAGGATCATTTAATACTAAAATATATCATAAGTCCTTGTAACAGATTGCAAGTTTATATTTGGTTCATCTCTCATGATAGAAATTATCGAAGGAAAGTACATCTAAATTAAAGCCTCTCAGTGAGTGATACAAATAACTTCCATTATGTTAAGGAAAGCAAAAATAAGAACAGGTTTAGAATATATTGGGATTCATTCTTTTCTCAAATTTTAAAAGAAAGAAACATTTAATTCAACGCTTTTGTCTTTTTTCTTCCCATGGGTGAAACTGAGTCTACATATCTATGTATCTGCTTCATGTACCTAAAAGAATTTCTGACAACCCCAAGTTTGTTTTAAAATATTGTCAAAACTGACAAACATACTTTATCGAAAGGATGCTCTATCTTCATTGATGCTATAGAAGAAAATAAACTATGTGATATTGTAATCTAGTCATGAGAAATGGCAATGGTAATAGTTATAGACAATAGAAGATACTCATCTATATATTTTTCCTGATGGACGTTAGGAACTCTCAATATAAGAAAATAAAACAGTTGAGATCCAAACTTCTTGAAAAACAAGTTTTGAGAAACTTTGACCCAGGAAAGATCATTCTCAGAATAGAAAGGGTTATAGTGTTAAGATTTGGATGCTTAAATTAATAATTATGATCAATGTGGCTTTTTATAATGCCGAACTATAGTACCTACATAATTGAAAAATGGGTCATAAATAATAAGCTATAAATTCCGTTTGAGAGAAAGGGGTTGGAGGGAGAGAAAGATAAGGGGAGAGAGACTTCTCAAGGAAAAGAAAACCAGGAGACCTCTCTTTGCTTTCCTGTTATAGATTTAGACAGTCAGCTTTTTCTCCAATAACTTTAAAATATTTAAGTTCCTTGTGTTGTTGCTTTTCACTATTAAAGCACTGGGATTTTTTTAAAAAGCTTAACAATAAAACGGCTTTTCTGCGTAGATAATAAAATTCTTAAAATGTCCAGGATTTTGCTTTTTATAAAAGTATTCATTTAAAAATATGCTACAGAAGAATTGCATGAATAAAACTCACCAGTCTTTGCATCTTTCCAGTCATCGGAAAGAATAGTCTTGGTCTGGATAGTATATTTAGAAATAGGACTATGATTGTCTGAACCACGGCTCCAAGTAAGTGCCACAGAAGTGGCTCTGATGTCTTCTATTCGCAGACCACCTGGGGGTCCTGGAGGGCCTGGAATGAAAAGTCGGGTAATGAATCAATGAATCCCAAATAGTGAATTAAGCACACATTCGAATACAAACATGTCCTTGTTGCAGTTAATCTAAATATATAACCAGTGTTGCCACATTCCTTTTAAATATCAAGTATAAGAAGTGAGAATGATAGTACTTCTGGTTTTCACTAAATGATTTCATTTGTCTCTTTTTGATAAATGCTGTCACTTTAAAATATTATTATTATTCAGGATACATATGATACTGTTTGAAACATAAAACACAATTTGCATCAATGGGACTTAATACAGACTGCAGCATAATGAGAATGGATGACTACTTGCTCCATGCATGAATCACAGATGATAGTACAATTCAATCCAAACATGAGAATAGTCAAATATTTCATTCTGCTTCCCAAAATGGAACATATATTTTTTATAACCCTAAATATTATAGGTAGTTTATTTTCCTTGGAGTAGAAATTTCTGGGAATGATGTTATGCATTATTTTGGGTAATACATTTATACTAGTTTTGTTATAGAAGTAGAAATATTTCTATTTTTATAAAATGTAGAAAAAATTGATCTGAAAACATCAAATTATATAATGTAGCATCATAGGAAAGAAGAATTATTACTAAAATAGATTTTTATAGATGATTCATAACTCAGTACAAATAATATTCATTTATCCTCTAAATTGTGAGAACTATGCTGGTTGGTAGAAATAAAAAGATAAATAAGACATAGCTTTGGGGTTTTAAGTAGTCTGTCTTGAAAGGGGTGAAATGAACCATCAAATAAATAGCTACAATAGAAAGTAGTAAATGCCATAATAATGGTATACAAAATCCTAAATCTTGCCTTAGTTTTTGTTTTTTAAAAATGGCTTGGCCAGTGCAATGGTTGAGTGTCCACCTAGAACGAGTTCACCTTTCAATTTGATTCAATTTCTTTTCAGGGCACATGCCTGGGCTTCAGTCTTGATCCCCGGTGTGGGGTGTGCAAGAGGCAGCCTATAAATGATTCTCTCTTATCACTGATGTTTATATCCCTCTCTCCCTCCCTTCTTCTCTGAAGTAAATAAAAATATGTTTTTAAAAATGAGAAACATGTATTTTAAGTGGTGCAGTGGCATCCATCACTTACAATGCCAAAGAAGTTTCTCAGTTACTGGAGAGCTCCTCTCTTTGAATAGACATTTCAGAAAGTGTCATCACTTTCGTTCTTTGCACCAGAAAGAAGACCATCCTCAACAGAATTAGGCAGACCAAATATAATAATCAACAACTTTGGTAAAGTGGTCCCTTCATTTTTTCATATTGCCTAGAGACATATCTTTATCTTTTAGCTAAAAATAAACACTTTCCTATTTATATATCAGATCAGATGCTTAGCCTACATGACTGGACACTTTTTCCCCATATGGGCTTTGGTCTTTGCGAAGGTACAGACAATACCCCAAACCTTCACCAATTTCTTTGTGGTTGGTCTCAAGGAGGAAGATGTGTGTGTTGATCAACACAAATGCATGAATAGTGATAGTAAAATAATACAAGACACCCCCCATTCATGGCAAGAAATTTTATTAATTGGGAACAAATATAATAAAAGGTAAAGTTTTATTAATGCATAATTTATAAGAGTGAACTTATATTTCTTGATATTAGCTAAAAATAACAATAACACGCCATCCAAAATAAATGAAAATAGATACATAAATAATATAGAACAAATTTGGCATTCATGCTCAAAAAGAACATAGTACATGTTTTACGTGTAGAAACCACATTGCATATAGTGCACACTCATGATCAGAACCAAGAAATTCATTACTTTACATAAAACATTATCCCAACCCAATTACCATGTGTTTTTACCATTAAGTCATCAGCCATAGGCAAATAATGGAAATATTTTTATGTGCAATGTAGATCACACACATTTTAGAGTTCACTTAAACCAAAATCGCACGTTACATAGAATGTTGCCATTGAGAAGGGTTATTGCCAGAATCACACAGTCTGTGGCATCATGCAGAGTCAGAAGAAACTGGGTTTACTGGCAAAACTCACTCAAAATGAGGAAAAGCTCATTTGAAATTCAGATTGTGCAGCCCAAAGGTACCTGCTGCCAAAGATGTCCAAAGAGCCACCTGACGTGCATAATGATATTCTCTTGAATTTGTCTGTATTTTTTTTAACTAGTGTGAATCCATAACTTAAATTTACATGATGTAAAATGTTGTTAGTAAATAAAAAGAAAATGTATATTGTACATTTTAATAAAATAATATTTTATTTTTATTACATTGCAGTCATTGCTAAATCTTCTATAATTGTTACAGTAGTCCCTATTTTACAGATGAGGAAACAAACAAGGATAGATTACATAAAACAATCATAGTCACTCAGCAAATAAATGGAAAGGCTAGGATTTAAACCCAAATGATTCACCTTGAGATCAACTTTTCACTAACTATATCAAAAACAAGCCTTTAAAAACAGGTAAGTCAAGATAACATCACCCACTTACAAATTAATACTCAATACATCTCCAGTCTCTTGTGATCATCAAAAGGTATTTGTTCTTCTTTCCTGAATTTTACTAGTGTTTTTGTAATAAATGCCTACTTACAACCAAAATACAAATGTGGTCTCCACCCAGTTCTCATTCATATGCAATTAGAATGAAAAATGAAAAGAAATGTAATTATCAATTTTTCTTTTCCTTTTTAGAAATACATTCAATGAAGAAGAGTTTAGACATTTGAGGAAAGGCAGCTAGAAAAAAAAAAAGCTTTTCCAAATGCTTACTCACACAAAACAAACTAGCTGACCATATTGTTTCAATCAATAATTTACACTCATTATCTGATAGATCAAATGGGATAGAAGATATGAAAAATGGGACCCTTCAGAATTAAAAAGATGCATAGTAGCTATAATCACACCCATCATCACTGGGGTTGGTAGCAACACTTAAGCAGTAGAACTAATGAACTTTCTCTTAAGCACTGACTGGCTTTCTAAACAACTAGAGTTGGAACCAGATACAAAAATGTACTGGTTTTGTAGGGACTTCACCCTACGTAGCCTACACTTTTAAAATAAACCCTGATGTCAAGCCTAAAGGACAACTTGGCATTGTCTTCCTTTTTTCACTGGCAATTTCCCAATATGTAATTAAAAGCAAAACACCACATACAAATTTACTGTGGTTCATTTTTAATTTTTACTAGAATAGCAAATTTTGATAAGAAGTTTGAATGTCAAGGAAACAAAATATCTTTTCAGAACAAATTATCCCCCTTTTAAAATAAAATAATCTTAAAATAACAATGCAAAAGAGTATTAGTGATATTAGAAAAGGTGTCTTCCTCTTTTCCAAAATATGTCAAAGTCCCTTTATTATTACAGTATTATCTCTACTCTCAAAATTGTTAAAACAATGGTTGAGTTATAAGTTTATAAAACACAAATTAATGTTGCATGGTCTCATCAGTATTTAAAGCCATGCTAAGATGAAGCTGAATATTAAATATCTTTACTCTAACAATTAATGGGAATGTGGTAGTTTTTATATTTCTAACATTGATTAAAGTGAAATTTGATCCCAAGTAGAAATGAGAATGAAGCTAAAGGGAGGTAAATTAATCTGTATAATTCTCGTTGATATTGAGGCACTTTATCTAAACAAGAAGACTCTCCCTTTCTTGGAACCAGTCACATTTGTCTTGTGGTTTTCTTTCTAAATTTTATTCTTTCTTTCCAAACCTCTATCTCTATCTGGTCTTGGTGGTTAACTTTCAATTATGGGCTCTGTAAGAAAATGCCCACAGATATTCATGCACCATGTCTCCATAGTGATGTTTACAGACACATGAGATCCTCAAATTAATTTAAATAACTTATTAGAATGACAATTGATCTGGTCTAAATTTTAAGATAAATTCTTTCTGTAACAATAAATCAAGACTAGAAAAAATTTTAAAAACTTATTAAAAGATGGGAATAAGTAACCTCTTGAGATATGTATTTGTTTAAAATAACTAATACATTATTTTAAAAAGAAAATTATTCATATCATATTCAAACTATTCATGCCATGTCCATATTCCTCAAACTTTCTTAAGAGTTCTTTCAAACATAGATGGGGATGCTTGAGTTAATAATAAGAAGCCTATACAATATCCCACACTCAAACATAAACCCATTTAAGAAGAGCAAAATATTTCTTCTGAAGAAATAAGAATTTTAAGCATTTTCAAATAACTAAATTTAAGCAGTTTCAGGAAGCATTGTATGTGCTTCTATTTTAATCCTTTACTTCCACTCAAACCCTTCTGATCAGAGTCTCAATCTTCCTCAAAGGAAAAGACCTAAGGCTGATGGGAGGAGTTAGGAAAATTAAATATGTATGCGTGTTATTAATAGCTTAGCCATCTTCACTCAAATCTTATTTTCATGATCATTTTCTCCACATGCTGTCCACTTGCACTTCCCAATACCAGGAATTGTTCCAAAATCCCTACAGAGCCATGGATAGCCTTCATTTGTTAACTGCTGCGTGCTATCCTTTCTTGCCAAAGAGTATGTATGGCACCAGGATACCAAAGGCCACAGGAGTAATGCCCCTTAGCTTATATCCTAATTAAGATGACTCAGTCAATTTGACAACCTTGTTCATTACCTGCGTAGGTAAATCAAACAATCCATTCAACACTCCTGTATTATAATTCACCAGTTTCCTTGTAAATGTTTTTTTAAATAATGACATTCTGAGATATGTGATTTCAAAGAAAAACAGGATATGAAAACACACAAAAAAAATTGTACTTGGCCATTAAATGATGCACTGGGTTAGTTCACTAGGCATGTTTCAGATATTAGTGAAGCTGTGTAATTATATTTTTAATACCCTTTTGTTTAGAAGTTTCAAAAGGGAAAAAAATCCTCTAAGAACTACATTGAGGGAGGGGAGGAATTGGGGAACTGCAGAAGCTACAAGATTGAGTTATTAGTAAAATGTAGTATAATATGTTTAAACAAAAAAGATTTTCACACAAGTGGTGAGTGCCCAGGATCACCAGGTTGGAGGCAGGCTGGCACAGACGGGGATAAAAGGATCCACCATGATTTTCTCTCCACCTTTTCTGCTTTTACCTGCAAGAGGAAAGACCAAGGCTGAAGGGAGAGTGTGGATGCCCACGTAGGGGCGGGAAGCCATGTCCTTTGGGGATTTGCCACATTTCCTTGAGGGGTACGTTAAAATAATGATCAAAGAAAAACATCTCCCGGTCACTGGAGATGCAAATCCAAAAGAGAAAAGGCTGACGTGACAAGCCTCGAGACAGTGACTGACTCACTAAAGAACAAGAGCCCCTTGGCAAGCCCCTCAAAACCCCAAACTCTTAGGCCCTTTGCAATATCATTCCACATAGTACAGCCTACCTATGAAAACACATGCTTAGACCTTGAAGGGCTCACAAGGCCAAAAATACTGAGGATGAATTTAATCAGTTACTGTAAAAAATTAATCAGTAGTTGGGGATAGATGTCATGGTAACTTGTGTATTGAATAATATTGCATTTATTTTTTTATGCCAAGCTAAGGGGAAGGAAGTAAAGGAACATTGATAAAAATTGGTCATGGCTGATATGTGAACTGTAATATTATTATTATCTTTCATATATATGGAATCTAAAACTTACAGTGATGAACTGACCAACCTAAGGCTCCAGGTTACTTAGTGGGTGAAACGGATTTCTAATCTATGTCTAATGCTAAAAGCCATACTTGTTCCATTGCACCATGCGGATCTTGTAATGATGACATGCATATACTTGTAAATTATATTATTATCTAGAAAATCATGCAATTAACAAGATGATTGTCCAACTCTAAAGTGCAGTTTGATTATTAGGATTAGGCCACTTAATAACCACTAGTGGCCCCTTGTGATATCATTTACATAGTAGAAATAGTATCTAGGAAAAGTTGTCTCTGCTGATTGCTTGCTGACTGTGTTGTCCATATGATAAATGGTCACATAAATTGCTAATTGTAGACATGTTCTCCCCCCAACCTCTTAAATGAAGTTTTGATTACTTTTGCTATATTATCAGCTTAGCTTATTTGCAACTTGAGGCTCTGAATGTGGAAAGAAGAGACTATGCAGTCACACGGGGAGCCTCCCTAAACTGCTCCACAGTGGAGGACCATTTCTGGAATAAGTTATAGTCCTCCCACTAGACCTCACAGCATTTTGTTAGGATGACATGATGCCCTCCCCTGAAGGCCTGGTCACCCCTAACTGCCCTCCCCTGCAGGCCTGGGTCCACCCCAACTGCTCTTCCCTGCAGGCTCAGTCATCCCCAACAGGCTGGTCACCCCTAACTACCCTCCCCTGTAGGCTTAATTGCCCCTAACTGCCCTCCCATGCAGGCCTGGTCCCCCACAACTGCTCTCTCCTGCAGGCCTGGGCCCCCCCAACTGCCCTTCCCTGCAGGCCCGGTCACCCCCAATAGCCTGGTCACCCCTAACTGCCCTCCCCTGCAGGCTTGGTCACTCCTTGCCCCCCCCCACTTGCTGGCTCCCAACTACTCACCTGCCTGCCTTCCTAATTGCCCCTAACTACTTCTGCCTGCTAGCCTGATTATCCCCTAATCATTCCCCTGCCAGCCTGGTCACCCTTAACTGCCTTCCCCTGCAGGCATGGGGAGTGGTTAGGGGATGATCAGGCTAGGGGATGTTAGGGGCGACCAGATTAGAGCATGAAGCAAAATTGTCAGCTTACTTTAGTATTGTCTGGAAAACGCACTGATGTGTATGAAGTCTGTGGAGGGCACTGGAAGGGGGAACCTGGCAGCATGGCACATCTATGGAGTCCTGGAATTGGCATGGGGAACAGCAAGTCTGCTGCTTGTTTTTTAAGGGACCCAGGGATGCAGACCAAGTCTGTAGCAATGAATTAATTCCAGTTTGCCAAGAGCTGACCAGTTTTAATTATAATACAGAGAGTCAGGAGCAGGTCATTGAAGAAGAGGGCAAGAAATCCTCAAAAGCAACTTATCTCACTGTAACCCAGTGAGGAAAAAGAAAAGTAATCTAAATTTATAGCTGTGTATATTTCATAACATAATCTACCTGTTTATAACCCTCATGCCACTGTTTTGTTTTTTAAATTTATTAAATGACATGTTAAACTAGATCATTTTCAAGACCCATCTTGAAGCTTAAAACCGTGTGACCATTCCAAATGAATTGTATACTTTGTTAATACGGCTGAAAAGTTTCTTTGAATTTACATTGACCTTACATTGACCTTACATTGAGAAATAGGATTTCAAATCATTGATGTACCTTTTAACTTCAGTAGAAATTGGGAAAGCTGTTATATTTACTTAAGTTTTTAAAAGTACAACTACGTACTAATAAATGTTAACTTTGAAACAATCAAGTTACTTTCTAAGTTCTATATTTATTATAAATACTTACACATTTCAACTCATCATTTCAGCTTTAGTATATAATAGTTATAGAGAACCAAACTGCCTCTAGTAGCTTTTGAATTTGTTGATTCTCAATGGAGAGGAGAATGCTTAATATTTGGGCGGCCTGCACTACCGATAGATGTATTGCTGTGGTTTAGTGCCATCGAGGGCCCGGATGCCTCAGAATGGCACTCCATCATGATTCCAGGCAGTAAGGGCAGGGAGGGCCATTTTCCTGTCTCAGTCTCACGAGGGCTGATGAGCTGGAATCTTTAAACTCTCTCTGTGGCAAACTCTTTTGGCCAGAGCAAGTGGAAAGCAGAGGCAAATATCCAAGTATCTGAGGTAAATGTGTGTTTTTCTGACCCAAATACTTGAAAAACTGCCTCAAAGATTCTCTTTGATTTGACTGTGATGATCTAGACACATCTTTCTGCCTAAAGTGAATCTCATTTCTGGACCTCTTCACATGACTGTGTGGTGTGTGTGTGTGTGTGTGTGTGTGTGTGTGTGTGTGTGTGCTCCCGAGCGCGTGTGTGCGTGTGTTGGGGACAGTAGGTATTTATGTATTTTATGCCTAACTAACTTAGTGTATATACTACACAAAACCTTTTTCTCTTTTATTCCAAATTTTATGATTAAATTGATTTATTTAAAGCTCCTTTTGAATGAATTTAAGTGTCATGCCTTAATAATTTTGAATATAAATCTACATTTGATTATTGAATACCAATTTCAATACATACAGGAATTCTTGAACACAATATGAATGGTTACAGCTGATACCACAGAAATCTAAATCCTTATTTAGCACCAAGAGTTTCAAAAACATTTAACATGACAGCAGACTCTGTATCTCTTTTCTTTCACTAATATCCAGGGTCTCTGTTAGCCATACAAATAGAACATTAAATAACCCCAAAGTTAGAAATATAAACTTTTAAAATTCATGTCTTTGGCTTTACCTTTTACCACAATGTTTTGAAAATAAATTACTATTTACTAGTGCGTGCCAGATGATGGAAAGGAAAGGGAAAAGAGCAGAAGCCAAAGTCAGCGACTTGCTACTTCACAGCAGCAGTGCTAGGACAGACTTGGCAATCTTTCTGGACCATATCAAATTAACTATAGGAAGTTTCAGAGTACTAAATTTCAGAGTAATAGCGACTGACAACCGTTTTAAAAATTAACTATAGATTTTATTTTTATACTATATCTGCAAAAGCCTATTATCATGAAAAAACTGAATTGGAGTTCCAAGATGATTGTCACAAAGGAGATGGGTAATACAGGGCAAGTCCCGTTAGTTCAGAGATGAATTTTTATAAAATTATATTAAACCCTGGCCAGTGTGGCTCAATTGGTTGGCCATCATCCCATGCATTGAGAGGTTGCAGGATCGATTCTGGGTCAGGGGACATGTCCAGATTGCAAGCTTGATTCGTGATGTGGGTCCCAATAGATGTTCTATTCTCACAACAGTGTTTTTCTTGGTCTCTCCCTGTCCCTTCCCCTCTCTCTAAAATCAATAAAATATTTTAAAAAATAAGAGAATGAAAGTTGTTTAGATGGTTTTAAGGATTAATCTAGATTTAAAACTGCATATTCAAATTTGAACATATCTGCAGAGATTTTATATAGCTACTGTAAAGAAGTTGGTTCAGTAGATAAAGTGTCAGCCTGCGGTCTAAAGATCCCAGGCTCAATTCCAGCCAAGGGCATGCAGGTGTTGCAGTCTTGATCCCCACATCCAACCATCAGTAGGGGATGTGCAGGAGGCAGCCAATCAAAGATTCTTTCTCATCATTGATGTTTCCATCCCTATATCTCTTTCCCCTTTCTCTCTGAAATCAATAATAATAATAATAATAATAATAATAATTTTAAAAAAGAAGTTGGAAGGAAAATATATAATAAATGCATGATAAGGGATCTTAACAAAATATATTTATCTATTTTATATACTTTTTAAAGAAAGATTACTAATTAATCTGAAATAACACCTCCAAATAAATGATTCAAAAATATGTTTGCCTGGACAGTGCAGAAAGGTAAGCCTT
>PVJN01040188.1:0-19418 GCA_004026805.1 Lasiurus borealis | reverse complement strand
ATATAGAGATAAAAATTATGTACAACAAATACATATCTATCAACAAGTGAATCTAAAAATCAAGTGAATTGAAAATCTGATGAACAGAATAAACTGATGAATATAATAGAATCAGGGGCATAGAAAGGGAATGGACTGACAATTCTCAGGGGGAAATAGGTGAGGAGGGTGCAGGGAGAGACTGGACAAAAATCATACACCTGTGGATGAGGAAAATGCAGGAGAAGTAAGGGCAGAAGGAGGGGTGAGAGCCAGGAAGAGGGGAGCTATGAGGAACAAGTGTAATAATCTGAATAATAAAGATTTATTTTTAAAAAAAGAGAGAGAAAAAGAAACTTTAAGAGCATTTCAACTCTTTTCTTTTACAGATTTGGAAATTGAGAACCAGAAGGTGATGTGACTTTCCAAAATCATGGATTAAAAATTAATTTATGAGACTGTCAGCATGACTCAATGGTTGAACATTGACCTATGAACCAGTAGGTTACAGTTCATTTCCTGATGTGAGGCATGTAGGAGGCAGAAAATCAATGATTCTCTCCCATTATTGATGTTTCTATCTCTTTCTTCCTCTCCCTTCTTCTCTGAAATCAATAAACAAATATTTTTAAAAATTAATCTATGAAATATTCTTCTCACAGTAGATTACTCTAAAGTAAATGGAAATATTAAGGCTTTTTACATTTGATTATTTTAGTTTCACTGGGAAAATGTCATTAATAAACATGCAAATCTGGTGTTTCCCCCATTAAAACACAACCAAAGGATAGCCAGTGAGCACAATTTGAGTGACCAGAATTTTGCTTTGAGGTTGGAGAAATCTGCATGTAATCCAGATGTGTGATATGAAATCTGTATGATTTATCTAGACCTCCCTTTTTATCTTTAAAATGAGAATAATAATAGTACATTGATGATAACTAATCCATTTATATGTAAATGAATAAATACACAGTAGCTACCCAATAAATGTTATTATTTATTTTATGGTATCTATGTCTGAATTCCTTACAAATATAAATCAAAGGTTAGACCTTGTCCTTATTTTGGAGTCCAGGTAAGAATAAATTAGCTACTGTAGCAATTTTCAATACCTTACTTGGCAGTTTGTTAGAAATGCAGATTTTCAGGCTCCATCCCAAACCTCCTGAATCAGACACTGTGGGGATGGAGTCCACAAATCTGTGTTTTAAAAAGCCCTCCAAGGCCGAGACCGGTTTGGCTCAGTGGATAGAGCATCTGCCTGCAGACTGAAAGGTCCCAGGTTCGATTCTGGTCGGGGGCATGTACCTTGGTTGCAGGCACATCTCCTCTGTGGGGCGTGCAGGAGGTGGCTGATCAATGTCTCTCTCTCATCGATGTTTCTGACTTTCTATCCCTCTCCCTTCCTCTCTGTAAAAAATCAATAGAATATATTAAAAAAAAAAAAAGCCATCCAAGGGATTCTGGTGGATGCTAAGGCTTGAGTGTACTGGTTTACTGGATTCAGATAAGGTGGATATAGATCCAGAAGATGGAGATAGATGGGGAAAGGGAGTGGGATCCTCTCAGGGAATCCAATTTGAAGGCACCTTCTCATGGAAGAAGATGGCAGGCATGAAAAACCAGTTGTGAGGCAAAACATCAGTCACGAGATGAGGTAGGGGTGACAAGGGAAAGAGGAATGCCTTAAGTCAAGAGACATTCCATCTCTCAGTACAGAATGGAGATAGAGGGGAAGATGCTGTAAGCTCTGAGTCCAGAAGCTGCCCAATCTCAAATTACCTTAAATATATTAATTCTATTAAACTCTAACGGATTCTACATGGAACATCTATTTGAGTAAGTCATTGACCTTGTCAGACTGAAGGTTTATGGAGATAGGCTTTTGTGACTTGAAAATCCAACCCTACTAATTTCCTTCTACATTCTCATGATTTCAACAATTCCTCTTAGAAAGGAACTTGGAGCTTTTTAGATCAGTAACAGGAGTGGAAATACACATGTTAGCCTGGTTTAGCCCCTGATCATTGGCCAAAGATGCTGTAGTTACAATAATCAGCAGTGATGTACCCAAACTGTATACACTGATAGGAAAATCAATCTCATTACTCTATAGTCACCAGACATTTGTTATATTCAGTCTGCTATTTGTCCATATGTATTTATGCTATGAATAAAGGGGAACAGATGTGTACCTTCCATTCTGCACAGCATCGTATGGGCAATCTTGTGAAGGTATGCTTAGGACTAAATCTGCAACTTCCAACAGGCAGAAATTTAGTACCAACTTCTTTAGACAAAGACTGAAGTCCTAGCCATCCAGGTCTCTCCTACTGCTTTTCTGTGTAGTTTCTGGATTCAGCCACTTGAGAGCCACACCCCCTCCAATATGGCCTCTCATCCAATTTCTATGTTTTATTTCTGTTTTTTTTTAATTTTAATATTTTTATTGATTTTTCACAGAGAGGAAAGGAAAGGGATAGAAAGCCAGAAACATCCATGAGAGGGAGACATCGATCAGCCGCCTCCTGCAAGCCCCCTGCTAGGGATGTGCCCACAACCAATGTACATGCCCTTGACCGAAATCGAACCTGGGACCCTTCAGTCCCCAGGCCGATGCTCTATCTACTGAGCCAAACAGGTTTCGGTTATTTTTCTGTTTTTTTTTTTTTTTTTTTTTTTTTTTGTCCCATCTAAAGTATTTTATTCTTCAATCAAGCCACATCCTTGATTCCCTTCAGTTAATTTACTCATCCAATCAATACATATTCATTGTGTGCATAATTAGTATCAAACACTGTCAAGTTTTTGAGGACTGAACAAGTCTTGTTTCTGTCCCTGGTTGGGCTCAGAGTCTAGAGGTGGGGGACAGACAAGGTGACAGGTATTCCCAAAATGGTGTGAGGAGTTTATGAGCTCCTGGAAGACAGGAACTTTGTCTTATGTCACAGACATCACATCAACTCCCAGCACACCTGTGCTGCCCACATAGCTAGACTTTACATCAAGGTGATATTGAGTTGAACTAATTCCTGGGAATAGTAAATTCTTGTCTGAATGTGTCCTTTGTTTGGAAGGAATAGCCATGAAAGTAGAATGTCTAAGGAAGATTTTTTTTTCTTGCTGAGAAATTTTGTAATTACATGAACTAAAATCAAAGAGGATAGAAAGAGAATGAGAAAGCATTTGTGGGCTGACTCAGGAGAACCTCAAATAAGAGGTTCTCAGGCAGAAACAGCAATTCCCAGAACGCATGGCAAAGGATGGTCTCTCAAGTCACCCTTTCTGGTTTGGAGTCCCTGGCATGTGACACCACCATCCTACCCTTTGCGCCATTCCCCTGAGGGAGAGCTCAGCCTGCCTTTCCTTTTGACAAAAGATCTCTGACCTCCCACTGCTCCTACCATTTCTGGAAGCGCCCTCTCTCTCAGCACCAATGCAGCTTCATGTTCTGTGGCTTCAGTGGCCACAGTGTTGACTAGATGGTAAGAAATTGTATTTCGCTCCACGGTTATTGTTATGTTAGCGGTCCTTACTTTCAATGATCATAAAAATGAGCAATAGGATTCCCAGGGCTTAAAAATCAATGACACAAAACACATCTAATTGAAAAGGAAACAAATTCTCTCCTTTGTGTCCTTTGTCATGGGATCTCATTTGTGTTCCCTGTGAATCTTCAGATAAAAGAATTATTGAAGAGTATGTTGCCAAGATATGCTTGAGTGTGCTAAATCTACTGATGCAGTATACAAAGAAGTCAGAGGAAATGATGGTATCAGTACTATGAACTGTGTGAATGCAAACTGTCTAGGTCACAGGGAATTTTTGTGTGGCTCTAATGAACTGGAAGATTTTTATTTTGGCAGACAATTGGCAAAGCTGAGTTTTACATGTAGGATGGTAGGCTGCAGTTTTGAGATAAGCTACTCCAGGCTACCATCCTACATGTAAAATGGTGGTTTTTACTTTTTTAATTTTTATTTCTTAATATATTTTATTGATTTTTTACAGAGAGGAAGAGAGAGGGATAGAAAGTCAGAAACATCGATGAGAGAGAGAGACATCGATCAGCTGCCTCTTGCACGCCCCACATTGGAGACGTGCCTGCAACCAAGGTACATGCCCCCGACCGGAATCGAATCTGGGACCTTTCAGTCTGCAGGCTGACGCTCTATCCACTGAGCCAAACTAGTTCCGGCAAAATGGTGGTTTTTAGATTTAAGGGAAGGTAGTACTTTTACCCATGGCATGCTGCCTTTGTAAACAGAGAAGGTGATAATGACCTAATATGATCAGAGAATGAGGGGTTCCGCATTGCTGAGATTCCTTTTTTTTTTTATTTTAAATAGCATGTGGCTTACATTTTGCTGTTGAGACTGAATTCTTGATTTGATTATCTCTGCTAAGAGGGTGTAGTCAGCTGGCCTGTGTAATTCTAAGTACAATTTGTTACTAGGAATCCACAGTTATTGTTGAAGGAAAAAATCATCACTGAGATAATGTAGGAAATAAAATAAACAGACATTAATCACATGCTTTTGTTTTTAATTGAATTTATTGGGGTGACATTGGTTAATAAAATTCTATAGGTTTCAGGTGAACAATTCTAGAATACATCATCTGTGTATTATACTGTGCTTACGACCCCCAGGTCCAGTCTCCTTCCACCACCATTTACATACTTTCTATATACAAGCCATTCTACATTTATCTCCCTTAATTTTTGCAAAAATTGTGAATTCTGGATGGTTGCAGGATTGGCTACCCACTAGCCCGTAGAATGCTTTAAAGCAAACTGGAAAAGGTTCCCAGTAATCTGAAAGACAAAGTCATCAGGCACATGGTTTAGTGAGGAAAGTATAGGCTGGCTTTCAGTGTCCACTCACACTCTTTTGTGGTATACAAGTTGTGCAATTGTTCATGATGATTGATCAGTCCTTTCTGCAAAATTAACTCACGGTTTTAAGAGTTTACACCACATCCAAGATAAGTGAGATGCTGTCCAGTGACTGTGTTCTGCATCAAGCACTCATACCACCTCATCACTGAGATGGATCATGAGTAAGCTGAGGTGATGAGAATTCAGCTAGTCATATGCTCCTGAATGAGGGATGAGGGTCATAAGTCAGTAGGTGTAAATGGTAAAGAAATCATTGAGCTTTTGTCTTCCCTGACTTGGCATGATCCTTAACACATGGTCTCACATATGTCCACTGTGTCTTATGACCACAAATGTAAAATGATTGAGTTGTCAGAAACTATAACTGGGAATCTTGAAACCTTCACTGTGTTGTTGCTGTGATACTTTGTTGTTTTCTGTCTTGTCCTAAAGCCAAGTATTTTGGAAATTAAAGCTTTGTCAGAGCTACTATTTACAAATATCATCTCCCGTTTGGTTGTCTGCCTCTTTGTTTTATTGTCAGTTTTATTTGGTTTTTGGTTGGTTTGTTTTGCTGTGCAGAAGCTTTTCAATTTGATATAATACCATTCATTTATTTTTGCCTTTACTTCCCTTACCTTTGGAGTCAAGTTCATAAAATGTTCTCTATGACCAAGATCCATAAGTTTGATACCAATATTTTCTTCTATGTAACTTATTGTGTCAGGTCTGATATTTAGGTCTTAGATCTTTATTAACTAATTTTTGCACATGGGAACAAACTCTAATCCAATTTCATTCTCTTCTGTGTGGCTTTCCAGTTTTTCCAGCACATTTTATTGAGGAGATTATCTTTACTCCATTGTGTGCTTCTGGCTCCTTTGTCGAAAGTTACCTGCTCATATACATATAGTTTTATTTAATAAGATCTACATACTGCACTGTGTGCCTACTACCCCAAATCAAATCTTTTCCCATCACCATATGTTAGGACCTCCTTCACTCCTATCCCCTTCATTCTGGCAACCACCACACTACTGTATGTGTTTATGAGTTTCAGTTTTATGTAGCACTTATAAGTGAAATCATATGGTTCTTAGCTTTTTCTAACTGACTTATTTCACTTAGCATAATACTCTCAGGGTCCATCCATGTTGTTAACAAATAGCAGTATTTCGTCCTTTTTATAGGATGAGTAGTACTCCATTGTATATATGGACCACATCTTTATCCAGTCCTCTATCACAGGACACTTGTTTCCATTTCTTGGCCACCATGAATAATGCTGCAATGAGCACAGAGGTGGGTATATCTTTGCGAATACATGATTTCGAGTTTTTCTGGTGTATACCCAGGAGAGGGATTGCTGGGTCATATGGTAGTTCTATTCTTACTGTTTTTGAGGAATCGCCAGACTGTTTTCCACAGTGGCTGTTTCAATTTACATTTCTACCAGCAGTTCATGAGGGTTCTCTTTCTTCCACAACCTTTCCAACAATTGTTATTACTTGTTTTGTTGATAATAGCCATTCGAGATGGTATCTTATTGTAGTTTTGATTTGCATTTTCCTAAATGCTAGTGAGGTTGAACATCCTTTCAAAAATCTCTTGGCTATTTGTATGTCTTCTTGGGAAAGATATCTGTTCAGGTCCTTTGTCCATTTTTGTGTTTGTTTGGTGTTGAGTTTTATGACTTTGGGTGGTGGGTGCACAGTGCAATATACAGATTTTGTAACTTAGAAACCAATACCTGAAACCTGTATGATCATATTAATCCATGTTAATATGAAGCTCATTTTACCTTGAGTTTGATCGTCATCTGAACCCAACACCAGTTTCTAGTAAAGCATTGTAGGTGTTGCATCAGATTATTGGGCAGAGAAAGGAACAGAGGAGAATTTCATTGCAGAGAGAGATAGGTTTTCAGATAAACTAAGGAATGCTCTGGTTTCAAGAAAATGGATCCACCCAGACTAGAGGCCCTTGGTGCTCTCTGCTTTGCATAAACACAAGTCATTTTGCCCAGCAGCCCCTGAGAGAGAGCCACAGTTTATGTTGGCTGAGTCCCAATACTCTACAACTGAATTGTCTTTGTACTGTAGAATGTTAGAGCAGGATCAAAATATAAAGCAAATTTTATTATCTGCTTACTATGTGATAGAAGTTGTCTGCGATAAAACAAAGCAAACACACACAAAACAAACAAGCAAAGGGAAATAGTCATATTTTTCCCATGTTGTAAGCGAGAGAGCTAAAGCTGACTGGCAGTAAGTGAATTACTCAAGGGAAGAGAGAGGAAGTGGTGGGATTAGTAATTAAGCCTATGCCAACTAATCCCAAAGAGTCCTTGCTCTTTCTTCTCTATCAGACTCCTTCAAACATATGAATGATGCTAACTTTTGCTGGTGGTCTGTTTCATCTAAAACATTTATACCCACTTAGAGATGACAGTTTATTGAAGGCTTACTATGTGTTAGGAATTGTGCCTTTAAAAATATCATCTCATTTAATGCATATGACACACATGGGAGGACACTGATCCAGAGAGGTTTAGTAACCTGTCCAAGATCACACAACACACAAAGCTAAACAGTGGTGAAGCCATAAGAAAGCCAATGTTGAGAAATTCACACTGCAGTTGGATTTCTCCAAGACAGGCACCGCATTTCAATATGTGTACACACCTCGCCAGGACATTTAAGATCGTGGACACTCCATAAAGATTGTTAAATGGACTATGACAGAACATGGCTTTCCATAGCTTGCCCAGGGAGATGAAGTCTAAAAATGGGACTGGCCAACTGTTTGTAAGAGAAAAAGCCTGGAAACAAACCAAATGCCTATCAGGATGAATTGAATAAACTAGGTGTGAACAAAGAGTAGAGTACTCTATAGACTTTAAAAAAGTAGGAATAGTTCCCTATATTTTAATAGTTATTGCCAAGATATATTAAGATTAAAAGTTATTTTTAAAAAGCAATTTGCACACGATTGCCAATAGTAGTCTATCTTTTGTGAATTAAAAAGGGGTATACAGAGTGGGTCAAAAGTCAGTTTACAGATGTTTGAATGGAAAATAATACAATAATTAATAAGTGATAATACAATAATAAACTCTGTGTTTTGGGTATTCACAACAGTTAACTACTTTGCCCCCCACCCTGTATAGATTAAAGCAAAACTTAATAAATATATTACCTATAAGGGAGGGAGAAATAGAGGAGAGGGGCAGGGATGGAAACTAGACTTCTCTAAAATACTTTGTTTTATGATTTTTATTTTGAGATCATTCTCCTATTTCATATCTTAAAATATTAAAGCAAAACCAATTCCTAAAAATAATGATCATAAGAATCTGAAACAAGTGATTTAAACTGTATATCAAATAGGCAATGGCATGAGAAAGATCCATTTCAAGTTGCTTTAAACCATAGTATTTTGACTGTACATTCTAAGGATTAAAGAAACACACGCACACAAAATTTGAAAAAAGTGAATTCAATAAGTTTGTGATTCCTTGAAATATTGTTATTGCTATTTTGAGACTATTTTATATATTGAAATAAAGAAAATAATGAATTATGGTAATGGTATCATGAGCCAAAATATTTTCAGAGGAAGGAAAAAGAGATATAAATATAAAACCAAGGAATTTGAGTAAAAATACTGAAATCTTTTATTTGATTTGATGAAAATATCAGCATGAACTTAGGAATGATGTTTATCTTTCCTACAAAATGCATATTTTCTCACTTGTTTCACTAAAAACTCCTAGAAGTAATGAACACCTGGAAACAATGAACATTCCTAGTGTTCAAACTGTGGTTTATAAAAATATATTTCCCATTAAAAAGAACCAAGACTCCTTGCAAAACTGCTTATTCCAGCTCTGGAGAAGGAAATATATAGATTGTTTTACCTGAAAAAAATAAAAAGAGCATAAAAGCAAATCTGAGGAGCTCCCATTGGTCATTGTTAGGAGAAATCAAGTATGAAAATAATTACTCTAAATTGAACATATTAAACAAAATATTTAAAAATCAATGAGTTAATGATGATATTAAAAATAAAAACGCAGCTGAGACCAGTTTGGCTCAGTGGATAGAAAGTCGGCTTGTAGACTGAAAGGTCCCAGGTCTGATTCTGGTTGGGGGCATGTACCTTGCTTGTGGGCACATCTCCACTGTGGGGCATGCAGGAGGTGGCAGATCCATGTCTTTCTCTCATCGATGTTTCTGACTTTCTATCTCTCTTCCTTCCTCTCTGTAAAAGATCAATAAAATATATTTAAAAAAATAAAAAATAAATAAAAACCCAATGGTCAATTTTGAATTTTGCTAGAATATCAACACATTGTCCTGAAAATTGATAAGTAAAAAAAGACTTAAGTATTTATCCTGTCTTTCCTGGAAGTACCAATTTTTAAAGCAACCAAATAGCTATTGAAGAAGAGTTCTTAATAAAGGAAGGCTTTTTAAAAATCTTATTTTAAAATTCTTCATGAAGTAATAGGTTTAGACAATTATTAACTAGAGGCCTGGTGCACAAAATTCATGCATGGGGGTGTGTGTCCCTCAGCACAGCCTGAACCCTCTCCAATCTGGGACATCCCTCTCACAATCCAGGACTGCTGACTCCCAACTGCATGCCTGCCTGCCTTTCTGATTGCCCCTAACCTCTTCTGCCTGCCAGGCTGATCACCCCCTAACCACTCCCTTGTCAACCTGATCTATGCCTAACTGCTCCCTTGCTGGCCAGATTGCCCCTAACTGCTTTTCCCTGCCAGTATGGTCACCCCTAACTGCCCTCCCTTGCTGGCCTGGTCTCTTCCAACTATCCTTCCCTGAAGGCCTGGATCCCCCTCAACTGTCCTCTCCTGCAGGACTGGTCACTCCCAAACTGCCCTCTTTTATAGGCTTGGTCCCTCCTAACAGCCCTTCCCTGCTGGCCTGATTTCCCACAACTGCCCTCCCCTGCTGGTCATCTTGTGGTGGCCATCTTGTGTTCACATGGAGGCAGCCATCTTGTGCTTCGAAGTCCATCAATTTGCATATCACTCTTTTATTAGATAGGATGACTACTATACCCTTTAGGTGGAGAGTTGGTGTGTGTTAGGTGGTGGTGTTATAATAGATAAATGATATTGATAACAAACAAACCCAGTGATCAATCAGAGTATTACTAAAAACGCAGCATGTAGACACTGTATTCTTGATGTGATCTAAGGGGAAGTAGGTAGCACCAATAATTTAAAAAAAACCCTGATTTATTAACTATAAACTTACAGGAAATGTGAAAGATAAAGAAATGTTTAAGATAGCATGAGGATAAAGTAAAGGAGAAGATAGGAGACAGGAGGAGCAGGAAGTGGGAAAAGGAAAAAGAAGGAGACAGAGTGAGGGAAGGAAGGGAGAAGGAAGAGAATAAAAGAGAAAAGGAAAGGAAGCAGATAGGGAAGGCGGGAGAGAAAAGGGAGGATGGATAGATTGGGAGGGGAGGAGAGGAGAGAACTGGAAAAGAAGGTTTTGGATTGAGACTCCTGAGATAATCTGGTCAGGGTTTGTGGTTTTTGTTAATATATGTTTTTATTGATTTTAGAGAGGAGGGAGGGAGAAGGATAGAGAGATAGATACATAAATGAGAGAGAAACATTGGCTATCTCCTGCATACCCCTTACTGGGGGGTAGAACCTGCAACCAGGGCATATGCCCTGAATGGGAATTGAACTGGTGACCTCTTGGTTCACGAATTGACTTGACGTTCAACCACCAACCCACACTGGCTGGGATCGGTCAGGGTTTTTTTTGTTGTTGTTGTTGTTGCATGCAACATAAGTTAATTTGGTTTGTTAGTTTGGAGGCTTTGGGCAAGAATGGAACTCATTGCCTGGCATTAAGCATCCTGAACTGGTCTCGTGTAAACACTGATACCACCATTTCTGGGTCTGACTCTGAGGCTTATAGCACTGACATCCATGCTGGACACTGACCAGAGGCCTCACCACCCTAGCCTGACACACACAACGCTGCATCATTGTTCCCAAATCAACCTCCAAATAGCATCTAATTGGCATGTGCCTATGTCCTGCCTTCAAGGGACACGGAGGAAGCCATGTTTCAAGTTCTTTTATGGGAGGACGTTCCTGCCCCCCACAGACACTCACAAGGAGAATTTCCCACACATAAAAAGGAGAATAAATGTTGGGTAAAGGGGGGAAATGATGTGTTCGTTATAGGAAAACTAGGTTGTATTCCATGAGACATTAACTTGGTGGTAAACATGTATTACTATAAAAACAGTCACCCAATAATCTAGAATTAGGTGAACAGAGTGACATATCTCAGTTCTGATATTTTGTCGAGCTCTTTATTTTGTTGTTTGGGAGATGTATTTTTTTCCAATTTATTTTGCCTATTTTTATTACTATCCTTTTTACTTTTCAATTACAGCTTACATTCAATATTGTTCTATATATTAGTTTCAGATGCACAGCAAAGGGATCTTCAGTTTGGGGTTGGGGAGAGGGGACGGAGACCAGCAAGCCCCTTCCTCTTCTCTCCAGGGAGACAAGAGGCCAAAGAAGAGCTCTTCAGCCAGAGGCAGATTTTGAAAAAGCGAGGCCAGAGCCTCCAGTTAGAAGGTGAAAGTGTCCCGGCTCTCTGATGTGGGTTAAACTCTGACTAGAAGTTTCTTGTGCTCAGAGGGAAACAGGAAACACATTTCCTTATCAGCCGGAGCAGAATGAGTCCTTGTAGGCGGCCCCACCCCTGAGCGTGAACTTGGCCCGGCCCAGCGGCCCAGCAATGTGTGTGCAGCTCTCATTTGTGCTCTAATTGAATCGTTTAAGAGCAACACAGCTGGGAGACCCACGTCTCACTTCCTTGATGCTCTGCAGTCTACAGCTCATTGTGGCCCAGCCAAAAGGTGACTTATGGAGGGAAAAAGAACCGTGACAGCCCCGGACTCTAAAAAAGGAACAAAACCAGAGCAAGGCTCTGACATCTTGGCATGGCGAGTGCCGTCACTGTGATCCCGCTGCTCAGAATCATTTATCTGGGCCCGGCACTCCATTTCTTTGAAGGTAATTTATCATCATGGAAACCGCACAGATCCCTGAGGTTAGGGAGTCACAGAGAGACCACATCCTTTGTTTTCATTTCTCAGCTCCAAGTATCTTAAGCTGCTTATTGTGCCGGCTTCCAAGATGTACAAATCATCCCCGAGCGGCTGGGTTGTGTAAGAGTGTTTCAACTGGCGCGGTGCCGGGCCCCTCAATACAAATGACTTCACTCTTTTCTGATGAACCAGAGGATGGTAGTATGCGGCTCTCTCCAAACCGTGTTCTGTCCCTGGGCTGGCAGAGGCAGGCTCGCCATCGTGTTGAGTTTGAGAATCGCCCGGAAGGTTGAGTTTTAATAGAGTTGGAGCTCTTGCTTTGCCACGTGGGAGCGACTCGATGAAAGGGAGAGGAGAGCATCTGAGGACCAACCGACCAGGAAGCGCTTTATCTCTGCACCTGCCTTCGCTTCCTCTCCAGCTACAGACTGGGCAGCACCCTAGGACTAGCCGCTTCCTGTCTGCGCTGCAGATGTTCTCGCTCAGACACGAATAGGCCGGGGTCTCGCTATCCGCACAGAGCTGAGAGGTGTCTTTGGACATGCACATACAACACAGTGGCTGTGAGTCAGGACTGTCTGTCCGGAAAGGAATCTATTTGAAAAAGAAGCTCTTAAAAGATATCGTAAGACCAGTATGTACAGAATTGATGTCAAATAGCAGCAGTTTAATAAAGCTGTAGCACAGTGTGGTTTATTTCTGTCTTAGTTTTCCCCAATTTAGGCTATACAATTAAGAATTCCCTTTAGAACTTGGGAGATTAAGCCCCAAAGGAAATGGTATACAGGTAACTTATATAGAAAAAGTTCAAACTGTAAAAATATGGATTGACTTTGTGAATTAAAGGGTTAAACTTTGGGCCTGGCTGGTGTAGCTCAGTGGTTGAGTGTTGACCCGTAAACCAGGATGTCACAGGTTCAATCCCCGGTCAGGGTCCATGCCCAGGTTATGGGCTAGATTCCCAGTAGGGGTGAGTAGGAGGCAGCCAAACAATGATTCTTTCTCATCATTATGTTTTTCTCTTCTTCTTCCTTTTTCTCTCTGAAATCAATGAAAACATTAAAAAAAAAAAGCTTGAGCTTTGGGATGAGTTTTTAACTAAAAACTCTTCCATATATAAAGCATCGGGCTACATTAAAGGACAGACAAAAACCAATTTTGTTTTTTCTTTTCTGTTTGTTGTTGTTGTTAGTTTTGTTGCTTGATTTGGAGTGCACCAAATTGCTGCTTATTTGAAAATCTCTACCTTGACAAGTTCAGGGAAATCTTGATTTGGCAAAAGACAAAAGAGATGAATGCTGGAAAAGTTGAGCATTCTTAGTTTATTCTCAGAGCTTGTTAAATGCTATGGATAAATCAGTGACATTAGATATATTACTATTTTATTCTAGACAATTGTAAGGTATGACATATGGGAACAAAGGAGAGAGAGAGAAAGGTAGAATGATAGAGATAGAAGGAAGAAGAGCTTGCAGATGCTCTATAATTGCAATATGTCAGTTATTCTATTTCAGGGATATCCTCATCCTTGGAAGGCCAAGTGGGACAAAGAAAAGTGCCTGAAGAGAAAGATGCCAGGCCAGAATGGTTCAGTGGTTGACTTATGAACCACAATCAGGGGCGTGCAGAAGGCATCTAATCAATGATTCTCTCTCATCATGATGTTTCTATCTGTCTCTTTCCCTCTCCCTTCCTCTTTGAAATCAATAAAAATATCTTTAAAAAAAAGAAAAAGAGAAGGAAGAGTGAAATGCCTACTTTGGACCAAGCCAAATCTTATGGAAGAAGAATTTTGTGTTTGATCTCTATTTCATTTCTTTCTGCTCCAACCCTGATGAGGTGATTAGGTGAGATCTAAGGAATTTTCTTGGAAGAAACAATGGAAGTCAAGCAGAGCTTGGAGCAGCCTCCTGTAGACTAGGCCTCCTGCTCAAAGGATCATTGAGTTTTTCACTATTAATTAATGCCTGGAGGTCAGAGTAGTAGCATTGCCTCTGTTTGCTGGTGTGTTTAATACACAGGAAACAAAGAGCACAGGTGCCAATGGAAGATCAAGGGTTTGGGCTCTAGGTCTCAGCCATGTCTTAACAGGCAACTAAGGCATCTGGCAATTTGCATAATCCTGTTCCTTAACTGTATCTACTCTACCTTTCAGGAACTCATGGAACTAATTATCAGTGTAGACAGGATTCTTGGACCAGTGAGAAACACCAAGACACTTTCTCACCTAGGGCTCGGTAGGTATAAACACGTATCTAAGATGGGAGCGCACAGCCCAAATATAGGGCATGTTCTCCTGAGTACATGGCACGGACATCGAATGCTGAGAAGAAGCTGCAATCAGTACATCAGAGAATCGCAGACACTTGGGAGGAGAGACTAACCCCCATTATTCAGCAGCAAATAAGAGCAGGGACAGGCCGTGCTTTGCGTCAGACTTGAAAGCAAATTGTTCTACATCAGGATGCATGTTGCTCACTGATTTCTGTGTGAATTTTAAGAAGCTTTGGAGTCCCTTTACTTTCAGATGAGTGGTGTAGGCCAGAGGTTTCCAAAAACAGAGTCTCATGTGTTTTCCTTGACTCACGCAATTTTAAAGAAGTTAAGCTACTGTTTTAAAATTGGACCATCTGGATCTCTGTCTTCTCTTGAAAAATTAGAAGATAGGAACAAATAATTTTATGTACTTTCACATAACAATGTCCTGGGCTGAGAAGCAGCTGCCCTCTTTAGGTGAGACCTGAGCTTTCTAGGATGGTGCACATTTGATCACTTTTAAAAAAATATATATATATTTTATTGATTTTTTACAGAGAGGAAGGGAGAGGGACAGAAAGTCAGAAACGTCGATGAGAGAGAGACATCGATCAGCCGCCTCCTGCATCCCCCACACTGGAGATGTGCCTGCAAGCAAGGTACATGCCCCCTACCGGAATCGAACCTGGGACCTTTCAGTCCGCAGGCCGAGGCTCTATCCACTGAGCCAAACCGGTCCGGCTGATCACTTTCTTTGTCTCTGACCCTGAGGCTGGGTAACAGTTGCCAATCATCACACCAGCACCGTCAGTTTGATTTATTTCTTTTCCTTTTCGCTTTGGAAATATTCCTCTGCTGCTTACATCTCTATCAATCATGGAGAAGCACATGCCATGCTGTGCCAACACCACCACATACTTCATGAAAAATCGAAAGTGTGTATCTTCAGGGAAGTGCAAAATAGTTGACATGTTTAATAGGCAAACCCTCCCTTACTTCATCATATTTCTATCTGGTTCCTGTAGGCATTAGAATGTTTTTAATTCTGAGGCAGGTTTGTCAATCCTTAAACACCCACAGGTTCTAGGAATCAGTCTGATCAGATAGGTTGTAAAGTGGTGTAGAATATCACTGTAGGCAGGAGAAAGCCATATCCAGTGTTTAGGAACTTTGAACGGGTTTTGAGTTTCTTCATGCTGGTCTTAGTCCCATGTGTCCCAAATTAATGTAGATCGCGTTTTAATGGACTCAGAGTTCATGAGTTCAAATAACACAGGCTCCAAACAGTGAACCTTTCAACTGATACAGAGGAAGTAAACTTACATTGCCCTAACTCAATTACTGTGTATTTGTGCTCTTAGCATTTGTACCAGGCTCTAGATTTAAAGAGTAAGAAAATGGAATGAGGAGACAGGATTTTCTTTTTCCACATTAACAAAAGTTTGGGGTGTTGTTGTTTTTTTTTTTTTTTTTTTAGTATGGGCCAATTTAGTCAAAACAACTTCCTTTATCATTTCTTTGAAGACCTCTCAAAGGTATCAGATGGCAATTCCAATGTTAAATTTTTTGTCTGTAAGAGTTATTTCCTTATCTTGTGCCTTTGTCATAAAAGTTTAGACATTTTTTCTACATTGAAATGATGACAGCATCTATATATAGTGGTACCTCGAGATACGAGTGTCCTAACCTATGAGATTTTTGAGATACCAGCAGTCGAGCGAGCAATTTTTGCTTTGAAATACGAGCAACATTTGAGATACGAGTAATTGAGCGGATCGGCTGGCTGCACACGACCCACCAGTTTACTGGGACTCGAGAGTCTCAGTTTCCCATGCCCCAAGGTTACGGAACAAATTAAACTTGTATCCCGAGGTACCACTGTATATAAAATGGCAGTGACCTTAACGACTGAAGGCTTGACCGACTACTAGAAGTCAGTCCTTCAGTCAGTGCTGGGTTGCTGTGGGGACCCAGCACTGACTGCTTAGGGGACTGCGGATCAGGACCATAGCCTCCATGGCAGCTGTTGATCAGCCCTTGCATCTCTCTTTCTCTCTGGGCCTGGCCAGCAGTGCACCTCTCTTTCTTTCTCTTTGGGCTTTTGTGGGGGCTGCTGATCATCTCCGCCTCTCTGATCAGGCCTGCAAATAGGCCCAGAGATGCTGACTGGCATAGAAACCGACTAACCAGAACCAAATCTGGGTGAAGTGTGAGGAGTCAATGGCAGCCTAGGGGGCAGAGCTTTTGATGCTGACTGGCATAGAAACCAACCAACCAGAACCAAATCTAGGTGAACTGTGTAGGCAGAACCTAAGGTGGGGGCTGAAGAGGTGTTTTAAGGCAGTTGGGGATGAGATCAGACCAGCAGGGGAGGGCAGTTGAGGGCGATCAGGCAGGCAGAGGAATTGAAGCAATCAGGCAGGCATGCAGAGGCAGTTGGGGGTTATCAGGCAGGCAGGCAGGTGAATGGTTAGGAGCAAGCAGTCCCGGATTGTAGTCCCACAGGGATCAGGCCTAAACCTGCAGTCAGACATCTCCCAAGGGGTTCCTGATTAGAGAGGGTGCAAGCTGGGCTGAGGAACACCTCCTCTCATGAATTTTGTGCATTGGGCCACTTAGTAATAACTATAATTTTATAGCATAAAATATAAATAATTCTCATCTAATCTTCTCCATTAAAATAACAGAAAAGAGATTTTAAAGGCTCTAAGGTCTAAGTTTGTTCCATCCACCAGACAATAATTAGATTTATGATAAGTAAGTAGACCTTCTAAAAGTAGAATAATGAAAGACCAAAAGACATGAACATCCATTTTCTTAAAAATTATGATAGTTATGGCCATGAACGAACAATGTATTTATACGGAGAGAGAGAGAGAGAGAGAGAGAGAGAGAGAGAGAGAGAGAGAGAGAGAGAGAGAGATGGAGAGACACAGAGAGAGAGAGGAAAAAAGAGAGGGAGAGGGAATGTGGCATGCATACATATCCATAACGTGAAAGGAGATGTCTATGGGTGTACAGGTACACTTTATTTAGCGCTGTCTCCAACAGTGAGATTTGTGTTATTGCTGCTCATCTCAGAAGCACATGTGCTAGCACAGAGCTCTGCTTCTGCAGTGAACTGTACATATAATGTGTCATTTATCTCATAACCATCAGCCAGACTAGTAGAGTCACTGCTTTCCTCTTCCCCTCCCTAATGACCGCAGAGGGCTCCTTTCTTCAAACCTCCTTGCTTACTTGCCTATGACCTCCTTTTCTTTCTATTTTTCTTGTTTTCGCAAATACCTCTGAAGCCCAATGCAGATAGAGCTGTGGATGATAATACAATAGATGCAACAGAAATACTGAGAGAGAACCATGCGTCATGTTAAAACACAAGCTTCTACAAAGGCCAGAACCTAACTTGGTCAGTTAGGCATTTGGGGGCAGGACAGCCAAGGAAGGTGCTGCAGTCTGAGCGGAGACCTCAGGCAATCAGGAGGGTTGGGGCAGACCCAGCTTGCTCCACTCCCCCAGTCCCTTGCAGGGAGGTACTTCCCCTGGAGGGAAGAGAGCCTTTACCTTTGCATAAAGGTGCTGGCATTGCCTAGCCCAGTGGTTCTCAACCTGTGGGTCGCGACCCCTTTGGGAGGTCGAATGACCCTTTCACAGGGGTCGCCTAAGACTATTGGAAAACACCTATTTCCCATGGCCTTAGGAACCAACACACCGCTCCTCCGTGTAGCAAAATGTAGCAGTGTAGCTTACTGTTGTTATATTAAGACTGTTACTCATGCTATACTATGATTCAAGACAAAATTTCATTTATTTGTAATTAGAAATAAATATTTCACAATATATAATTACATATTGTTTTTGTGATTAATCCCTATGCTTTAATTATGTTCAATTTGTAACAATGAAAATACATCCTGCCTATCAGATATTTACATTACAGTTCATAACAGTAGCAAGATTACAGTGATGAAGTAGCAACGGAAATAATTTTATGGTTGGGGGTCACCACCACATGAGGAGCTGTCTTAAAGGGTCGAGGCATCAGGAAGGTTGAGAACCACTGGCCTAGCCCTTCCCTGGGAAGGCCTGCCTGTGCCCAGAAGGCTCACCTTATCCAGAGTGAGCTCTTATGCCCAATGTGCACACAAATACCCTATTGGGCCCTGGCCGGTTGGCTCAGTGAATAGAGCACTGGCCTTCAGACGGAAGGGTCCCAGGTTGGATTCCAGTGAAGGGCACATACCTAGGTTTCAAGCTCTATCCCTAGAAGGGGGCATGCAAGAGGCAGCCAATCAGTGATCCTCATTGTTGATGTTACTCTCTCTCCCTCTCCCTTCCTCTTTGAATTCAACAAAAATATACCTTTAAAAATGCCCTATTGGGCAAATCCTTTGCATCCTATAGGACACCACAGATAGCACAGGCCTTGGAGAACGTGGCTAACATTGATGAAAATGAATACCTGGGAGAAAAGGGACTTTGGGGAAATGGTGTTGCTTCAGAAAATGTTTAGAAAACCTAGTAACTCCTTTGGAAATAGAATCTGTGGACTATGTCTTCATAGGGTCTGTGCTCTGATGATTACACTCAGGAGTAGGTGAAGGATTGAACTCTGTGCATTGCAACTGCCCCCTACTTCCCCTCCAGGTCCCTATCCCCACACTTCCTCAGCACTTGGATCACAGATAGCGTGTCTCTGGGAGGCAGGAGTGCCTGGACCAGGCCACTCAATGACATTCCCAAGGATGGAGGGCAGGTTGGAGCCTGTGGATTAAGCAGTCACTGCCACTAAGAGGTAATTTTCAAATGTAAAAACTGATTTTTACGAACAAGTGGTTCCAGAAAACATTTTCTGGTAAATTGGAAAGAAAATAAGGAAATGACCCCCTTATCCTGACCACCAATCGTATTTTTAGTTCTTGGGAGTGTCAGTAAAACATTCAGAGTGAAAGGAAGTTCACATCTGCCTCAGAAAAGTGTGAGTGTGTTTGAGGGTCGTGTGTGTGTGTGTGTGTGTGTGTGTGTGTGTGTGTGTGTGAGAGAGAGAGAGAGAGAGAGAGAGAGAGAGAGAGAGAGAGAGAGAGAGAGAGAGAGAGAGAGAGAGAGAGAGAGAGAGAGAGAGAGAGACCCAGCTTTCACACCGATATTCTCAGTGGCTGGAAATACTTGGGCAGTCAACTCTATC
>PVJN01040187.1:0-19418 GCA_004026805.1 Lasiurus borealis | reverse complement strand
AAGGGGGTGGAGGGGACAGAATGTGCCTGGGCTCGCGGGCGGCCAGAAGGCTGGCAGGAAACGTTGGCGCCCTACTGCTTCCGGATCAGCACCCACAGAAAGCGCAGCAGCAGCAGAGCCACACTCTGCCCAGCTGGGGCTCAGGTACTCACCTTGGTGGGGCGCACCCACAAAGGCCAGAGGCCTGGGCCGAGGGCCAGCTTAGATCCTGGGGGGCTGTTCCTTCCTGTTCTTTAGACAAACCCGCGGAGCTTAAGGGGGCTCTGTTTGGGTAGGGCTTGCTGGGGGAATCCTCAGGATTTGCTGGGATGTAGACTTGTGGCTCTGGGTCACGCCTCCATTCACACAGTGTTGCCATCACTCTTACAGACACTCTCTCAGAGCCCAGGACGCCACCCAACAGGTATGTGGGCCTCGCAGGTTGAACACCTGTGGACAGTTTATGCTGGGCCCCGTGCAAGGAGTGGCCTTGTTCCAGAAGTGAAATGTCCTGGGGCAGGGACTCCAGGAAGACCCATGATGAACACAGGGAACATAATGCTCCAGGAAAACAAACACAGCTGCTGTGAGAAACTCTGCCTCCTCACATTCTTACCTGGCTGCAGGATTCTCATGCTAACAAGACGTTTGGCTGTTGCAAGGAAGCAATAGCAGAGCACCTGGCAGGAAGAGGCCTGGAAGACACTGGAGTCTCTCTGGGGGGAGTACATTTCTCTGGGGTATTAAGATGTTGCTTGAACGCACAAACAGGACAGGATTTAAATTCCTCTGAAATGTTTTCTATTTTTCTCCCCTTTCTCGTGTGACAGTGGATAAATGGCAGGCAAAAAGCGAGAAATCCAGTTACAGGTAGGCATGACCTAGCAGCAATTCTTACCTTGGTGCACCAGCACTTGGAGGCCCTGTACAGTGCCTTCCATTTTGCAGGCTGTCATCAACTCTCAAAGCCTCTGGGATGAGATGTTGCAGAACAAAGGCCTAACAGGTACTGGGGCTCCCCCATTGACCAGTAACCTGGAGTTTGGCCCAGGGCACCTCATGGCACCCCAGCCCAGAGCGGGGCTCCCTACTTCCAAATAAAGCCCTGCTATGTCTTTGTCCTTGCCTCTGCCCCAGCCCTGGGATGAGGTACTATTTCAGAATGTTTGGCTCTGTTCTTTCATAAATATCATCATCTTCCAGTGATCGATGTTTACCAAGCCTGGTGTGGCCCCTGCAAAGCAATGCAAACGTTATTCAGGAAACTGAAAAATGAGCTGAACGAAGACGAAATTCTGCATTTTGTTGTAGTAAGAATTTAGTTTCCATAACACTATTGTTTTCTTGTTACTTTAGGTGTTAAAGTAAGGATTGTCTTGATTTAAACAACCTGTCAACTCTTCAAAATGGACAGTGTTTACTGGGAAGTTTTAATATATATTTCATTTTACCTAATCTGAGAATAAACAGTTACAGGCAATGAGATTTTTACCTCAATGTTATAACCATGCCTGTAACATTGAGGTTATTGACCATGGTTGTGGACATTAGAAAATCATAAAAATGGTTATTGGTTTATTGATGTTTCTTTTGATCTGACCTTATGCAGTGTGTCTCTTAGAATAAGGGCTGCAATTACTATTTACTGAATAGCTTTGGGGAGACTTCTGGGCATTTACCAGGTAGCAATTTTACAATGATAGTGATTTCCCTCATTTATTTGCCACCCAAGGGATTAAAATATTATAGCCAAACTCATTGGAACTCATTGTACTTTTCAATATATCCACATTAAATTATTAACTACTTGGAGCTTTGTTATCTAATACTAGAGGCCTAGTGCATGAAATTCATGCATTGCGTGGGGATGAGTGTCCCTCAGCCCAGCCTGCACCCTCTCCAATTTGGGACATTCCTCTCACACTCCAGGACTGCTGGCTCCCAGCCGCTCACCTGCCTGCCTTCCTATTGCTCCTAACCACTTCTATCTGCCAGCCTGATCACTCCCTAACCCCTCCCCTGCCAGTCTGATTGATGCCTAACTGTTCTCTTGCTAGCCTGATTGCCCTAACTGCCCTCCCCTGCAGACCTGATTGTCCCTAACTGCCCTCCTTTTCAGTCCTAGTCACCTCCCAACTGCCCTTCCCTGCTGGCCTGATCACCTACAACTGCCCTCCCTTGCAGGCCTTGTCCCTGCCAACTGCTCTCCCCTGCAGGCCATCTTGTGTTGGCCATGTAGTGTCTGCATGGGGGCAGCCATCTTTGTGTTGAAGTGATTGTCATTTTGCATATTACTCTTTTATTAGTAGGATGGTGGCCACTAGGCACAAGTGTCTTTTGAACACTGAAATATGCTAATGTGACTTAGGAACTGATTTTTTATTTTGAATTGATGTACTTAAATTAGAAAACTCTACTCAATTCAATTATTATAAGACTTTTAAAGTATATGAATCTATTTAACTGTAAATTTTATGAAATCAAATTAGATTATGATTAAAATTTAGCCCATAAATTGAGATACACCCTAAGTGTAAAATACACACTAGATTTTGAAGACTTAGTATCAAGAAAGGAATGTGAAATGTCTCGATAATGTTTACATTGATCACATGTTAAAAAGATCATATTTTAATGTTAGTTTCAACTGTTTCTGTTTAGTTTTTCAATGTGGCTACTAGAAAATTTAAAAGTATAACTGTGGCTCACATTCTGTTTCCACTAGGCAGAAACATGCCCAAACCACCTAGACATAAGATAACTAATTACATTACCTTTACTCCCTGTCCCTACAGTCCCCTGAAGCAAACATGAAACCTCAACACATTGCATGCTTCAGGCCTTCCTTGACCCCTCCCAAACCAGACCTTGGGATGAGATTGCTCACTGTGTTTGACTGCCTCTCCATAAATAAGCAACCTCAAGCTTATGAACTCACCTCTTACTATTTTTTTTATCTTCAAGACAGTAAGTGGCAAAGAACCAAAAAGAAAAAGTAAAATAAAACGAGAGAGTAAGTGGCTATAGAATATCCTTAAATCTTTTTATCTAGAAAAAATTTAAAAATCCCATGTAATAAAAGCCTAATATGCAAATCAACCAAACTATGGAATGACTGGTGGAATGACTAATTGCTATCACATGCACTGACCACCAGGGGGCTGGCGCTCAACACAGGAGCTGCTCTGAGCCCGCAGGCCCCAAGCCAGCCAAAGCAGGTGCCAGTGGGGGCCCCCTGATTGCCCCTCTGGTCACCCCACAGATGGGACCTGATTGCTGGCCAGGCCTTGGGGCCCTACCCATGCACAAATTTCATGCACCATGCTTCTAGTATATATATATTTTATAGAGTGTAAGAGAAACATTGATGTGAGAGAGAAACATCAATTGGTTGTCTACCACACACACCCCAACCAGGGATGGAACCTACAACCTAGGTATGTGTCCTGACTGGGAATCAAGCTCACAACCCTTCTGAGCCATACTGGACAGGGCAGGCCCTTGTAGTGCTTTAAAAGACAGCTTTCCATAACAACCTGTTTTACTCTAAAGAGTCAGAACTACCCAAATGGGGCAGGAATGTGATTCTAACGTTGATTCTTGGCCAGGAGCAAAACTTAACTTCAGAGAACAGAGAATGGGGTCTAAAGGAGATTAGCACATGCAATAGAAAATGGGTTGGTATCCTATCTAATAAAAGAGTAATATGCAAATTGACCATACCTCCACTACACCCACCAGCTATGCCCACCAGTCAGTCAGAGTGAGTATGCAAATTAACCCAACCAAGATGGCTACAGCCAGAGAGAGAGCAGGAGAGAGGCTTGGGTTGCCCCTGGAGATGGAGGAAGCTAAGATTTCTGTACACCCTGGCTGGTGCTTAAGGCAACAAAGTTTCAATGGCAGTACGTGCAGAAGACTTGGCTCTGCTCCAGGCTACAAAGTTTTAATTGTAGAAGATAAATCCGAGATATCAGGACCTCACTTGGGTCACTTGGGGGCAGGGCTGGCCTTCAATCCACCACAGGCCCCTCGCTCAGGAGCCCCATGCCCCAAGAAAACACCCACCCTGACCCAGGACAACCTTCAGGGCAAACCAGCTGGCCCCCACCATGCAGCAGACCTCTAACCTATTTCATAATATGCAGATTGACCATCATTCCAACATACAAGATGACTGCCCCCATGTGGTCAAAAAATCATGTCCCCAAGTGGATACAAGATGGCCACCACAAGATGGCCAGCATGGGAGGGCAGTTATCAGGGATCAGGCCTGCAAAGGAGGGCAGTTGTTGGTGATGAGGCCAGCAGGGTAGGGCAGTTGGGAGGGACCAAGCCTGAAAGGGAGGTCAGTTGGGGCAATCAAGTCTGCAGGGGAGGGCAGTTAGGGGTGACCAGGCTGGCAGAGGAGGTAAGTTGGGGGTGACCAGACCTGCAGGGAGGGGCAGTTGGGGAGGATCCAGGCCTGCAGGGGAGAGCAGTTAGGGGTTTGCAGGCACACAGGGGAGGGCAGTTAGGGGCAAACAGGCTAGCAGGGGAGCAGTTAGGCATCAATCGGCCTGGCAGGGGAGTGGTTAGGGGGTGATCAGGCTGGTAGGCAGAAGCGGTTAGGGGCAATCAGGAAGACAGACAGGTGTGCAATTGGGAGCCAGCAGTCCTGGATTGTGAGAGAGATGTCTGACTGTCCATTTAGGATCAGGCCTAAATGGGCAGTCGGACATCTCTCCAGAAGTCCCAGATTGGAGAAGGAGCAGGCTGGGCTGAAAGACACCCCCCTATACATGAATTTTGTGCACCAGACCTCTAGTAAGAAGATAAAAGACAGTATCAGAAGGATCTAACAGCTGGCAAATGGATCACAGACAAGCATCATCAGAAAATTCTATTAATCTTGTTAGGGCCCTAACTCAGCACACACAGCTCAGAGCTGTGTGAGGATACAGGCCTGAAGTTTATGACTGTCCTCCCAGCAGTACCCAAACCAGACGAACACCTCAGCCTATTCCACAGACATCAGTTCCATGACTATGTCTATCCCACTGGGAAGTGCTAGTAGTCTTTACAAAATATGCCTAACTACCATACTTGCCTCTGTTAAATTTAACCCCCCCAAAAAAACCACCACAACAAACAAACAAAAAACATGTGCGTTGTCCTTGAATGGTTTCTTTTCTGTTTTGTTTGAGCGCATTCAACACTAGTATATTCACATAAATTGATGCTGTTTTTATAGGACTTCTAAAGGGTAAAAAAAATGAATTCCTAGTTTCCAAACCTCCATTGTAAACAATGGACTGTCGCCCTCTGCTGGATATTTTATTTTCTGCAGGTAGCCAATGGAAGGATACTTTTCTGAACTTGTAAATTTAAATCCAAAATTAAGATCTATGACATTGATTATCTTTTACATCACCTTAAGCTGAACGGTCAAATACATTTTTTTTGTTATCTTCCCTTTTAAAACACTTGGAGACTTGTACTGACATTGTACCGATACATATAAAATTCATTAAAAATTATTTATTATTCTTTTATAATGTTATTAAATGCTTTACATGTGAGTGTTTTATTATGATATAAACATTGTAATGATGATTCTGATTATTTTAAAATAAAATATTTGATTTCTGTTCCTTAATATGATAGATTACTTTCTTTCAGCCTCTTTTTTTTTTTTTTTTTTTGGTAGTGGTAGTCGGGCACCATAAATGTGAAGAGCCAGAAGTCAGGTTGAGGCCAAATGATGCAGAGCCTGACCTGCCAGTGTTTGCAATTTGATCCTTAAAATAACTATAGCATTGTAAGAGAATGTTGAGTGAATATAAAAATAAAATGTATGTGTCTTTGTGTTTGTTGTTTTTGTATATAATATATCTAATGACTTGGATATAGTTTCTTATATTATCATGTGAAATATTAATATATGTTTTCCAGGCTGAAGCTGACAACATTTTGACCTTGCAGCCATTTAGAGATAATTGTGAACCTGTCTTTCTTTTTAGTGTTGTAAGTATATTATTTATTTTCTCAAATGTATTATCAGATTCCAATTTCTAGTTAAAGAGCAAGTAGCATTGTAAAGTTACCACAAAGCTCTTTTCTGGTGAAAGTCATTATAGATTTTTTACTTCATCTTTGCTTATCAATTAATATATTTTATGTAACCTGACTTCTAGGAGCTAATAATGGAGAAATTAGACTATCACACTCTGAGCTGATCAGGGAAATGAAACAAAAGATGTACTAGATCTACTTACCTTTCTTAAAGAAATAACCAGACAGCCTGGCTGGTGTTGCTCAGTGGTTGAGTGTTGACCTATGAACCAGGAAGTCATGGTTCACTTAAGGATCAGGGCACATGCCTGGGTTACGATCCACAACGGGAAGTGTGCAGAAAGCAGCCAACCAAAGATTCTTTCTCATCATTGATATTTTTATCTCCCTCTCCTTCCTCTCTGAAATCAATAAAAAATATATATATTTAAAAAAATAATCAGACATTTGTATGATGAATTTTATTTACAGGAGTGAAAAATTGGAAATTTCTTAGATACCCATCAGGAGATATTTTGTTATAAATATTCATATATGCCAATCCAAGTAAATAGCTGTGGGATTGATATTTTGTAATATATATTACGTCTAGCTCTGTATCTACAAATGAAAACAGAAAGTGCATTCATCAGACTCTATTATAGGGAAAGGATGCATGATTTCACTTTTCTTCTTTATACTTTTCTGTATTTGCCAAATATTCTGTGGTGAACACACAACTTTCATAATCAGAAAACCATAGTAAGTGCTATTTTCTAAGAGGAGAGTACACAGTTCAGTGCTAATGAGTGTGACAGGAGTGTAGCTGCTGGGTACTGCAATTCTCATCTTTTCTATTAAAAACAATGACTTAAAAACACTTCTTGGATGTAACTTTTCCCTTCTGTTAAATAATACTCTTGCAATGCCTTCAAGGAACTGAATTACTGGATTCGTTGAGTTTACGGTTGCATTGCAGATCTGGATCTGTAGCATTTTTAAAATATATATATATTTTATTGATTTTTTTACAGAGAGGAATGGAGAGGGAGAGAGAGTTAGAAACATCAATGAGAGAGAGACATCGATCAGCCGCCTCCTGCATACCCGCTATTGGGGATGTGCCCGCAACCAGGATACATGCCCTTGACCGGAATCGAAACTGGGACACTTCAGTCCGCAGGCCGACGCTCTATCCTCTGAGCCAAACCAGTTTCGGCTGGATCTGTAGCATTTGATGAAGGAGATGAGGGGTCAGCCAGCTTCTTCTGTAAAGGGCCAGATACTAACTATTCTCAGCTTTGCCCAAATACTGGCTCTGCTTTGGGTCATCGTTTGCTGACCCCTGGCCTGGAATTTGTTTAGGGAAGCAGAATGAGTAATGGCATGAAGCAGGAAGGGGCTTAAGCTAATGGGACATGAGGAGACTCTAGCAGCAGCAGCAGCAGCAGCAGTTAGGAGCATGGGACTGAGGAAGAAAGACTGGAGCTCTGGGATGACCATCACCCTGCCAAGAGCCAGGCCTGGTCACTAGACCTTAAACAGAACATCCGGTCAACATTCTTTTATCTGCAAATCCATCCTTCGAAGGCTCAGATTTTTTTTTCTGGCCCATTTCTCTAGTTCAAACCCTTCTCCCGTGTGACATGTGGAACTGATGTAAGCTGTTGTCTGGCTTCTGAGAACTTCACCCCTGCTCTGGGCTTTTGTTCCACTTCCTTGTCTTTCCTTAGGACAGGTTCCTGACTTCGGGCATGTTTTCTGCCCAGAACTGTTTTCTCAGATGGTTCTTGAGGCCAGGAGTAGAATTGATGTTTCTTTATTTTTCACTACAATAAACTTCTTTTCCTTATTTGTTGGAGGCCCACTCAATTTGGTTACAAATGAAGACAGAAAGTGCACCTCACTCCCACCTCACTCCTCTCCTTTACTGGCCTGTAGGTCAGTTGTGTGGATGACTGGCGACTTGAGCTTGTTGTGCCTTAAAGACTTAATTTCACACCAAGGCCTGCCATCACGATGGGACGTCAGTATCTACACTGACAACCTACCCAACATCCTGGACTCTCAATTTTTTTTTTTTAAATCTTCACACAAGGATATGCTTTTATTGATATTTAAAGAGAGAGGAAGGGGGAGAGAAAGAGAGAGAGAAAGAAACTGATTTGTTGCCTTCCATATTCCTTTGACTGAGGATTGAACCCCCAATCTAGGTATGTACCCTGACCAGGAATCGAACCTGCACCTTTTGAGGTACACATGGGTCGACACTCCAACCAACTGCAACCCCTGGCCAGGACTCGACTCAATTCTGGACCACCTAATTTTCAATGAACTTTTCTTGCAGTGCACCTCATTCAATCACTCCCGCGTTTATGCCTCCGACTTTGTTATCACTTACGCTCCATATTCGAAAGCATTAGGAGCCTCAATATGTAATGACAAAACTGTCATCAAATCCATTGTTAGTGTATTCAAATATTCCCACAATGGCCTGTTGCATTGGGCAGCATTCTTAGCTGATGAAAAATTCTCAGCAAGTTTCATCAGGAAGGGCTGTTTCAAGGGACCTTAAAAAGCTCATGGAATTGATGGAAAGTTCCTTGTAATGGGAAATACTAATTAGAATGGCAGGTTTCATTTAAGCCTTTCTCAACTAGATCCTTCTCATTGGCCTTTGACTAATTATAATAGAATACTTCTTTTTTTTTGATACTATGTCCTTCCCAGTTTCTATCCAATTAAAATAGAATACTTCCTTTTTGATAACATGTCCTTCCCCAGCTTCTATCCATTTCTCTCCTTTAGTTCACAGCTACATTTCTCAGAAGAGTTTTTATGTTTCTTTTTACTCCATTTCTTCTCATCCTATTAACTTCACACCCAATCAATTTGCATGACAGCTGTCTAATTTATTCCACCAAATTTTACTGTTGCTAATGTGTACAATTTTCAGCTTATTGCTAAATATAATGATTACTTTTAGGTCTCATCATACTTTACCTCTCAACTGTATTGAATACAGTGACCAAGTCATCCTTTGGAAACATTTGCTTCTGTGTGTGTGTTTCAGGGGGATGGGAGGGGCACTTGGATTTCCTCTTGCCTTCTCAGATGCTATTCCCTCTCCATTTCCTTTGCAGATTTATTCCTTCTTTACTCAGCTGTTAAATATCTACTTTATCAAAGTATACAAATATATACTTTACTCAGAAAATCTTCTCCACACACAGTTTCAGTTGTCACTCTGATAATATCAATAACTCAAGTTTACATCTTCAGCTAAACCCTATGCTGGAGGTCCAGACTTGAATGTCCAACTGGTGCCTTGACTTTTACCCTTGGTTGTCTAAAGGGCATCTCACAATGAACTGATCCAATTCTCCCTCTCTCCAGAAAACATGGTCTTCTAGTATTGTCTCTTTGGGTAAATAACATCTTCATTGATCCAGTTTCTAAAACCAGAACAGAAAGTTGTCTTAGCGACTTCTCTTTACCTCATACCCACTCCTTACCAGACCTTGGATCTATCAATTTTACCACCTAAGATTTCCTTACACTGTGTGTGTGTGTGTGTGTGTGTGTGTGTGTGTGTGTGTCTGTGTGTGTGTTTTCATCTCATCACTGCCAGAGACTGAGCAACCATCTCTCTCATCATCACCTCTAGAATGGCTTCTAACTTTGTATGTCTTCTCCTGTTCCCTTCTAATCCTTTCTCCACAAGTAGGTGAAATGATCTTAACAAACAACAGTTTTAATCATGGTCACTGCCTCTGTTTAAATATTCTGAAGGTTTCCCAGTGCAGTTAGGCTAAAACCAAGAGGAACTGAACCAGTGACCTATTGGTGCATGGATTGACACTCAACCACTGTGCAATACTGGCCAGACACTGAAACCTTATTATTAAATGGCTAATACAATTGCTTAGAAAGGAATGCTGGAAGTATGTGTCAGGGTGGGGTAAATTAGTTTACTTGAAGTGCTAACTTTTGATTTACCTTGAACATGCATGTTTCCTTTGTGTTTTCTTTTCCTTCATAGAATGGCAAGATTATTGCAAAGATTGAAGGTGCAAACGCACCACTTGTTAATCAAACAATTATTAGCTTGGTGAATGAGGAGAGGAAAATTGCAGCAGGAGAAATGGTTCGCCCTCAGGTAATACTTTGCACTACTGGCTGTTTGGTGTTTTAAAATAGCTATGATATCTTTTTTGTTGTTTTCATAAAGCACATTCCCTAATTCTTTAGATAGTTAGGTATCTAAATGTTGCAGTTTCTGGGAAGCATCTTGGCAATATGAATTAAAGACCCTAAAAAACACAGGTATCCTTTGAGCAATTACACTCCCAGTAAATTTTCTTAAGAAGATAATGACAAATATAGAAAAGCACACTTATTGCCGTGTCATCCGTTATTAAACACTAGGGGCCCAGGGTACGAATTTGTGCATCTTAAAAAGACCTGTGGGCAGAGGTGGGGGAGAGGGTCTGGGCTCATCCTCCAGGCCTCCACCCAGATCCTCCCACTGAGGTCCCGATTCCCTTCTTACTGGCAGCCCTGCTCCCGCAGCCGCTGCTCTCATATGCTGATGGTGTCAGCCCCACTTGCAGCTGCTGATGGCATGGAGTGATTGGGGATGGTGCCAGCAGTGGGTGGGACTGGCGGCTGCTGCCCCGATTGTCCCTCAGGAGAAGGGGAAGGTGGAGAAGTTCTCAAATGTGATTGGGAACAGCAGCTGCCTCTTCCACCTGCTGACAGTGCTGAGTGGTCAGGACTGGCGCTGGGCGCCAGCAGCAGGTGTGAGCAGCAGCTCTGACACTGGCAGCAGATGGGAGTGCTGGGCAAGACTGCAGAGCGTGGGAGCAAAGAATTGTCAGTAACCACCACAGGCTTGCCTCGATGACTTCGACCAGCACCCCATCTTGGTCTGGTGCCCCCATTGGTCTGCCCCACCAACCCACCCTAGGCAACACCCGCTATGTTCTGTGCTCTGCCACCTGCTACAATGCCTGATGGCCAGCGCATGTCACAGCATCATAGCAACTGTTTGTTCAGTTGTTTTGCTATCTGGTCTATTTGCATATTAGGGTTTTATATAGAGAAATTTGGAATTAGGTAACGGAGAAGATGGTGGTAGAGTAGGGAGATCTTGCTTGCACCTTCTGCTGGAGCCAAACTAGAAGTAAAATGCAATTAGGGAACATTCACTCTGAATTAGCAAGTGAAGACTAGTTAAAAGAGGAGATTTTTTAAACATGGAAAAGCAGAAACTACTTTGGGACTGCTGGGAAAGCAGGGGTCATGAGAAAGGATGGTCCAGGTCCCAGGAGCAGTACCCTAAGAGTGCGGAGGGATATCTCAGCTGCAGGGTGGGTGGAGGGATTCCCCTGAGAGAGTGAGGCCTGGACCGCTATCTAAGCTTCCCATCCCCGAGTACCAGAGCTGGGGATAGCCACCTAGGTAGCATCCAGGGTTGAAAGGCTTGGGGCTTCTATTCTCCAGGGAGAGATGAATCCAGCCAGGGACAAATCCAGCCAGGGTCAGAGTGCAGGGTTTTTGTTCACAGCCACTCACCATAGACTTCAGCAGAGGGAGGGCAGTGCAACTAGAGTCACCTGAGGAGAGTCCGGGGTGGGAGGCATTGGGGAAAGACGTGGTAGAGAAGCTGCCAAGATCCCTGTGCTTGGCCATCCCCATTGATACCACAGCATCTATTCTTCCTGAGAGGCACAGCCCCTCCCATCAGCCTGGAGAAGCTCATCCCATTTTGGATTCCCCGCTCACCCCACCCTGCATCTCCATCCCCTCTGAGGAGGCAGTAGCCGAGACCGAGTCTGGGTCTATGGGTTGGTCAGACTTAGAGCACATCTGTGATTGGCTTCAGGTGGAGCCATTTCCCTCCCTTTCCCAGGAATCTGAGTGGCACTCCCAGCTTCCAGCAGACCCTCATAGCCTGCTTTCGAGGGGCTCCACCCTCTGGAGATCAGGGAAATATTCCCGGACGAGGTGACGGCAGTTCCCAAGGTACCTAGGGACATTTGTTGACCTGCGCCTGGACCCCATGCTTCTAACATGTGGGTGTTGGAGCTCAGATTGGCCCCTCTGGTGTGCAACTGAACTCAGCAGAGGCAGACATAAACTGTGGATCACTTGAAGCTTTGACCAGGAAGCTGAGAGCCGATTATGGACAGCTTCTGACATTGGTTAGCACCCAAGTACCCTCTGCGAGGCCTGTAAATGCCCCACAAAATAGCCTCATACAACATAAGCACAAGATCCAAAGGGAGATCTCAGCAGGCACTAAACACCCAACACCTCAGTTTGTTCTTTATTCTTTTATTTTTTATTGCTTTATTATTGTTTTTTTTCCTTTTATAGCTCTTATTTTTTCTTTCCTTTTCTTATTCTATTTTTCTTTCTCTTCTTTTTTTTCTTAAAGTTTTCTCTTATTTTTCCCTCTCCTTTTATGCTTTTTTCCTTTCCTATGCTTTATTTTTATATTTTTCTCTCCCTTTCACCTTTTATATTTGTTTTTTCCCTCCTTTTTATTCTAGTACTCTGCTTTTTTTCTTTTATTATTCTTGTGTTCTTTTCTCTGTTCTAAATTGCTTTTTCTTTTGCAATTCTTCTTCTTGTAGCTGTTGGGTTCTTTTGCATGGCTTTTCTTTTATTCTGTCAGCATCTTAAACAGCTCACATGATGTGGTCAAAGTTTGGCTTCAAAATCATCCATCCTGAAGGGATTCCATCCACCAATAGGATAAAGACAATCAAGACCCAATTTTAACAGGAGAGCAAATTAACCAACACAAATTCTTAGAGCATCCAGCTAAAGAGATAAAATAAACTGCATGACTGAGTCCTACACAAAACTTAATAGATGAGGACAATAAACAATGACAATAAAAAACACAGGATTATTTCAGTGAGGCTTGGGACACCATGAAAGGTAACAATATGCACCCCAATACCATAGGGGTACCACAAGGAGAAAAAAGAGAGAAAAGGGTAGAAAACCTTTTTGAAGAATGAATGACTGAAAACTTCTCTAATTTGGTGAAAGGAAAGGTCATACATGTTCAGGAAGCACTGAGTCCCAATCAAGATGCACTGAAAAGATCCACATCAACATACATCATAATTAAAATGGCAAAAGTTAAAGACAAAGAGATAATAAAAAAGGCAGCAAGAGAGAAACAGAGAGTTTCTATAAAGCTATCAGTTGATTTTTAAAATAGTCCCCAAAAGAAAAAGTATCACTATATCCCAGAAGGGATTGTCATGACGTATTCAAGGTAATGAAAAGCAAGGACCAAAACTGAAGACTACTCTATTCAGCAAGGATATCATTTAAAATTGAAGGTGAAATAAAGAGATTTCCAGAAAAAAAGAAAAATACTAAAAGAGTTCATTACCACCAAACCAGCATTGCAAAAAATGTTAATGGGACAGCTTTAAGAAGAAAGAGAGAGAGAGGAACATAGATATAAAGAAAAAAATGGCAATAAGTAAGTACTTATCAATAATAACTTTAATGAAAATGGATTAAGTATTCCAATAAAAAAAAACAGAGGATACCTCAACGGATAAGAAAACATGACGCATATATATTCTCTAAGATTCACAAAGACTGCATGTGAAGGGATGGAAAAAGATAGTCCTGCAAAAGGAGAAAAAAAAAGCTGGGATAACAATCTGATAAAATAGATGTCTAAACAAAGGCCATAAAAAGAGACAAAAATGTTATTCTCTTTCTTAAACTATGTTTATATGTAAACTAGAGACCTGGGGCACAAAATTCATGGACTGGAGGGGTAGGAGGTGGGTAGGTCCCTCAGCCCAGCCTGTGCCCTCTCACAATCCAGGACCTGTTGGGGGATGTCTGCCTGCGAGCTTAGGCCCAATTTCTCCTGGGATCGGGCCTAAACCGGCAGTCAGACATCCCTCTCACAGTTTAGGGCTTTAGCAGTTAGAGACTCCTGCTTCTTACCACCGCCTGTAATGGAGCCAGGAGAGGCTCCGGCCACTGCCACTGTGCTTGCCAGCCATGAGCCCAGCTTCTGGCTGAGCAGTGCTCCCCCTGTGGGAGTGAACTGACCACCAGGGGGCAGCTACTATATTTAGTGTCTGCCCCCAGGTGGTCAGTGTGCATCAGAGTGACCTGTAGTTCTGCTCATTTCACTGTAAAGTTGCTTAGGCTTTTATTATTTTAGATATATACAGAATCACAGAAGCACTTTCAGGGCTTCTCAAGTAATGAAGACCCTCACTTCTGTCCCCACCCATTCCAGTATTTTACTCAATAGTTGGCAATGAACCATTGTTTTGAGCAAGACTTTTTTTTTAAAGTTAAGGTGTTATCTTTCTGTTTCTAATTTACTAATAGTAATAATCACGGATGGATTGTGAAACTTACCAAATACTCTTGATTTTTTAATTATGTATTTATTAGATGCCCAGTACACAAAATTTGTGCATGAGTGGGGTCCCTCAGCCTGGCCTGCACCCTCTCCAATCTGGGACCCTTCTGACCTAAATGTCAGTTGGACATCCTTTTAGAGTTCAGGACTAGTGGCTTTTAACCACTCTTCTGCCTGCCTGCCTGATTGCCCTTAACTGCTTCTGGCTGCCAGCCTAATTGCCCCCTAACTGTTCCCCTGCAGGCTTGATTGATGCCTAACTGCTGCCCTGCCTGCCTTATTGCACCCAAATACCATCCCCTGCAGGCCTGGTCACCCTTAGCTGCCATCCTCTGCAGGCCTGGTCCCCCTCAAATACCCTCTCCTACCAGCCTGATTGTCTCCAACTGCCCTCCTCTGCTGGCCATCTTGTGGCAGCCTTCTTTTGGTGGCCATCTTGTGGTGGTGGTCATCTTGTGGTGGTCATTTTGTGATGATGTGAGGACATCATGTGAGGATGCAAAGATCATTTAGGCTTTTAATAGTATAGAGTGTTTTCTTATTAATATATGCTTATTTCTTATTTTGTTCCTTGTTCTCTTCTTGAGTTTTAAATATTTGTTAACTGTTTCCATACAGTATATATGCATTATTTTTGGTAGTTCCCCTACACTACCTATTTTAAGTATTCTTTATCCTATTTTAGTGGAAAGCTTTGAAAAGCAGTGTTCGATAAATGCAGGCACATTTTCACTCTACCTTTTATCCCTTGAATTATAAATATTTATCAGAAATAAAATTTCTAAAAATTCACTACCACATTAAAATGTAATTGTTGTATTTGCATTTTTCTTCCACAGTATTATGAAATTCAACTTGTAGACCCAAATGCACATGATGCTGGGGAATCATCCAAAGATTCTCTTGGTAAGAAAATTTAAAGTAATGGCAAGGGATTTTTAGTACATGGATGCTCACCACAGCATCACCTAAAGTAGCAAAAAGCTGGTAATAGCATCAATGTGAATTGATAAGTAACTGATAGGATAAATGATGATTTGTGGAATAAGAGACTCAGTTATTAAAAGGAAACCTATTTTTCCCAGCAGGCATGGCTCAGTGGTTGAGCGTCGACCTATAATCATGAGGTCATGGTTTGATTCCCAGTCAGGACCTGTGGTCAGGACACGTGCCCGGGTTGCGGGCTCCATCCTGTGTGGGGCGAGGCAGCCAATCAGTGATTCTCGTCATTGATGTTTCTGCTTCTCTCTCCCTCTCCCTTACTCTCTGAAATCAATAAGAAAAAAAATGTTGAAAGAAATTTCTTTTGCTTCCCTTTGCCTTTTCTTTGCTCTCTATAGTCTGGAGCAGTGATTCTCAATCTTCCTAATGCTGCAACCCTTTAATAGAGTTCTTTACGTTGTGTGACCCCCATCCATAAAATTATTTTTGTTGCTACTTAATAACTGTAATCTTGCTACTGTTAGGAATCATAATGTAAATATCTGTGTTTTCCAATGGTTTTAAGTGTCCCCTGTGATATGGTCGTTCGACCGCCAAAGGCGTCTCGACCTACAGGTGGAGAACCACTGGTCTGGAGCCTTTCAGGACCAGTGCCTACCTAGTCTGTTTTTTGTGTTTGTTTTTTTTTAATTTTATTTACAACTACTATTTTTTTTTTTATTATTTGTATTGCAAACTCTTCTAAATGTTTCTCTTGTATGCAAATGTAGGGAGTGAACCTTGATTCTAAATAGAATGTCTTGGGTAGTTGAAATTCCACAATTAGAACAAAGCTGTCAATGGACAAAAATTCATTGGACATCAGTAGTTTACATTTTTATCTAGACATAGTGCCAAGACAATGAAATTTTTCTATTTATTTTTTTCCCAGACCGAATATTCAGTATTGCTATTATCAAACCCGAGGCTGTAATTTCTGGAAAAAGTTCGGAAATTAAAGAAAATGTAAGTAATATTTCACAATGATAATTTAAATTAACTGAAAAATAACAACCCCTTAATTGTCAATTTAGAGATAAGCTTATCATGTAGAGTAAAATAGAACATAATGAATTTTGGGTGCCTCAAATGGCTTTGAACGTTTTGTCTTTAAAAGGCTAGAACCACTCAGGCATCCTTATTTAAATAACTCCATTCTTCTATTAGATTGTAGCAAATGTCTTTCATGTTGGGTGAAAACTTGTTATAAGCTAACATTAGCTTGCTTTATTCCCTATATGTTGTCATAAACATATGGTCCTTTTTAGATACATGATAGCTTAAGGAAATATTTAATATTTTGCTTTAGAGAAAAAAAGTTTTAGAGGAAAATTGCATTATAATCCAAAGGTCAACAGACATTTTCTATGAATGGTCATTTGATAACTGTTTTCAAGTTTTGGGATACACGGTCTCCATCACAACTCTACGATCATATGGAGAAAGCACTAGCAGACAGATTATACACAAATTTATATTCCAATAAATTTTATTAAAAAAATAGGCAGTGGGCTAGATTTTGACCGCAAGCTATAGTTTGCTGATCCCCGAATAAAGAATTTATGTTGAAACAACAAAATTATACTAAAATTTGACTATGCAGTAGAGGATATCACATAGAGAGGTATGTCAGAAGGGGTTGGGTATTTCTCAATGAACTTTCCATCATGCATTCTTTCTTTAGCTATAGTAGCATTATCACTGATTAATGATTCATGGGTCATGGTTCATATATTCTCTCTCCCAATTTTGAGTTGATTCAATTGATAATTCTCTCTAAGTATAAGCCCCAGCCCCCCCTTTTCCAGATTCTGATTTGTAGGTGGGAAGGGATACACAGCTTGTACCTCAGTGTCCCATATATTACTTAACCTATATAATAAAAAAGGTAATATGCAAATTGACCCTGACACTCTCCTGTCACAAGTTGGCTGTCCGCCCAGTCCCCTTGTCACAAGAGGGCCTGCAAGAGAGGGCAGCTGGGAGGAGAATCGAAGATGGCAGCATAGGTAAACACCTACACTGCTGCCTCGCACAACAATTTCAAAACTACAACTAAAAGACAGAATGGACATCATCCAGAACCACAGGAAAGCTGGCTGAGTGGAAGTTCTACAACTAGAGGGAAAGAGAGGGGCTCACAAGAGACCCAGAGGAGCTGCAAAAAGCTGAGGTATGGAGCTGCGCTCGTGGAGAGAGCAGATGACAGCGAACCTGGCTGGCCTTCTCTGGCGGGAGGGAAATGGAGACTCTCAAAGGCATTGAACCCCTTATCCTACAACACTAAACCCCAGATCCAGCCGAAACTCATAAGGGGGGAGTTTGGACTGTAAAAAGGGAGAAGTGCAGGGAAAATTAGGGGAGTCGCAAAAGATCAAAGGCTTGCTGGCATGCATGGCCCTGTGCACAGGACAGATTGCTGATTGTGCCGCTGGCTTTCGCGACTGGGTAGGAGACAGACCCTCCCAACTGTGCCACTTCTGACTCCACTAAGCCCCTGTTTTGGGCGAAACCCTGGGGACCTAGTCTCGTGTGGTCCTGGTGCACAGGGGAGCTGGAGGGGCAGCGGTCTAGAGGCACTGCGGGCACTCGGGCGATTACCCAGTCACGTGAGACTCAGGGGCTGTGGAGGGCGGGGCTGACTGGAAGGCAAGGCGGTCCCTTAAGCCCTGAGACTCCACCCATCCCAAGGTCAACAGAGGCTTCTTCGGTTTGCAAGTCTGGTATCATAAAGCTAAATTCAACACAGAAGTTTCCCCAACATAGTTAAAATGCCGAGACAAGGGAAGGGATCACAAACAAAAGAAATGGAGGGAAAAAAACGACTGGATATAGAGTTCAAAACCACGCTTATAAGGTTTTTCAATAATATGCTAGAAAAGGTGGATAAATTTAGTGAGACCCAAGAGGAGATGAAAAAGGACATACTAGAGACACTGACTGAAATAAAAAATATTATACAGAGTCCTAACAGCAGACTAGAGGATGGCAAGAATCAAGTCAAAAATTTGAAATATAAAGAATCAGAAAACACTCAACTGGAAAAGCAAGAAGAAAAAAGAATCCAAAAATGTGAAGATAATGTAAGGAGCCTCTGGGACAGCTTCAAGCATACCAACATCAGAATTGTGGGGGTGCCAGAAGAAGAGAGAGAGCAAGGTACTGAAAACCAATTTAAAGAAATAATGACTGAAAACTTCCCTCATCTGGTAAAAGAAATAGACTTACAAGTCCAGGAAGCACACAGAACCCCAAATAAAAGGAATCCAAAGAGGACTACATCAAGACACATCATAATTAAAATACCAAGAGCAAAAGACAAAGAGAGAATATTAAAAGCAGCAAGAGAAAAACAGTTCATTACCAACAAGGGAGCACCCATCCGACTGTCAGCTGATTTCTCAACAGAAACGATGCAGGCCAGATGGGAGTGGCAAGAAATATTCAACGTGATGAATAGCAAGAACCTACAACCAAGAATAATCTATCCAGCAAAGCTATCATTCAGAATTGAAGGGCAGATAAAGAGCTTCACAGAGAAGAAAAAGCTAAAGGAGTTCATTAACTACAAACCAGTATTATATGAAATGCTGAAAGGTACTCTTTTAGAAGAGGAAGAAGAAAAAAGTAAAAGACAAAAAATTATGAACAACAAATACATATCTATCAACAAGTGAATCTAAAAATTAAGTGAATTAAAAATTTGATCAACAGAATAACCTGGTGAATATAATAGAATCAGGAGCACAGAAAGGGAGTAGACTGATAATTCTCAGGGGGACAAAAATCATAAAGCATCAAATGGACTGTGAAATTACAGCAGAAAGATTAAAGTTAGGTGAGGTAAATAAGTGATCAATCAAAGGACTTGTATGCATGCATATAAGCATAACCAATGATCACAGACACTGGAGGGTTGGGGTATGCCTGGGAGGGAGGGGGGCAATGGGGAGATATGTATAAAAAATTAATAAAAATTAATAAAAAGAAAAAAAAGAGAGGG
>PVJN01040186.1:0-19419 GCA_004026805.1 Lasiurus borealis | reverse complement strand
GCCTGGTTGCCCTAAGTGCCCCCCTGCAGGTCTGGTCATCCCAAACTGCCCCCCCCACCAGCCTGGTTGCCCTTCACTGCCCCCTTTTGCCAGTCTGGTTACCCCTCACTGCCACCCCCTGCTGGCCTGGTAACCCCCAACTGCCCCCCTGCCGGCCTGGTTGCCCACACAGCCTGTTCAGTCATCTGTTCGTTGTGATGGTCTCTTATGCTTTTATATATATATAGATTAAAGCCCTCTATGATGGGTGAATTGTGTCCCTCCAAAATTCATATGTTGACGTCCTAACCTCCAAAACCCTAGAAGGGGACTGTATTTGGTGACAGGGCCTTTAAAGAGATGATTAAGTTAAAATGAGACCTTCCAATCCAATCTGACTGGTGTTCTGTTAATGAGAGGAAATTTGGACACACAGAGACGCCATATGTGTGTGTACCCACAGAAGAAGGCCATGTGAGGACACAGTGAGACGGTGGCGATATGCAAACCAAGGAGAGAGGCCTCAGAAGAAACCAACCCTGCTGACAACTTGATATTGGACTTTTAGCCTCTGGAAGTGTGAGGCATCCAGTCTGTAGAACATCATAGACCCTTATCTGGTTTCCCATAAATACCAGAGAATTTCTTTACATGTGTCTTACAGTCCAAACCTAGGCAGCCTGAACATTTTTGCTTCTGGCCTGACCAGTGTGGCTCAGTGGTTGACCTATGAACCAGAAGATCAAGGCTCAATTCCTCATCAGGGCACATGCCCAGGCTGTGGACTTGATCCCCAGTGTGGATGATGTTTCTATCTCTCTCTCTCCCTTTCCCTTCCTCTCTGAAATAAATTTATAAATGTTTTTAAAAAAGAAAAGACCTGGATTCCAGATACAACCCCATGATTTACTAGTGGGATCATGAGCAACTTGCTACTAACTTCTTAGGCCTCTGTTTTCTTATCCCTAAAATGGGTATATTGACCTCTTTGCAAGTCACAGGGCTGTTATAAGGTTCCACGACATCGTGAATGAACATACCTTAGACATTTTAAAGTACCATATGTATGGTTAAATGCAATTTGTGTATTTATTTATTTCATACATACGTATATATAATACAGGGCCCTACTCAGAGCCACTTCCTGCATCAAGCTCTCCCCAACACCCGCAGGGCCCCTTCAAAAACAAGGAACTTTGTACTTTTACCATGTCTTTTACCTTTAATTTTGTGCATTTTTATTGATCTGCAAAGAGAAGTCTAAAGCAGACAGACCTTATCAGAGGTAGGACCCTGTGTACTAGTAACGTGCCTAACTTTTCTGGGCGTCTGTTTTCGCATCCATGACATGGAGATTGTAACAGAACGTACCTCACAGTGCAGTGATTGAGGGCTGAGACAATGCATTTAAAATATCTACACAGCAAGTGTTTGATAAATGGTAAGCTGGTCTATTTCCATTTGACTCACTGAGAATCCTCCTTTGTCCTTGTATCCCCCTCCTTAGCATTTAGCACAGTCTCTGCAGGCCCAGGAACACACTATTTGTTAAATAAATGGGTGGGGTATGGTAAGACCAGGTTTTAGAGTATAGCTGATACAGAGAGAAAGGTCCCGAGAGCTGCAGGCATGGCCTGTGAACGAGGAATGTGAATTCCTCAAATTTCAGTGCTGCTTGAGAATAAAATCCATGAAAGCCGCAGAGGGAAGGAGCGATCCTTCACAGATGGGTCAGACAGCTGGCCCCGCGTGTGAACTATTTAGGCCACCAGCTTCCTCAGGTCAACAACATGTGATTCCAAAACCGCCGTCCCTTTATGAGAAACCTTTTGTTTTGCTCAAGAGTATAAAGGATCTCTAAAGTATAAAGCAGGGCAGGATCTAACCACACGTTAACCCAAAGGCTACAGGCGCTCAGGGAAGAGTAAGGATGATGTTGAGCCCTAAAGGTGAGCAGGATTTGCAAATCTGGAAGACACGGGGCACAGGATGGCCATGGCACTGAGAGGGGCTGGGGCATGCGTGAGAACCGATGGAGAAGGGTCTGCCTGAGGCTGGGGTTCCTGGAATAGCTGCCCACGGCCCCTCCCGCCCTGGCAGGGTCCCAGAGACTCACCATGCTGGAGTGGACCGTAGCCTGTTCGATGTACCTTGCAATGCCTGTGACAAATGCATTCCTGTCCTCGAAGTTTGTGTCAAAGTTAGCCTGTGGGGATTGGAGGACAGGAACATTTGGTTATTGAAAAACAGGTCCAAGGTGGCTGGGTGCCCAGGGAACACACGGCTGCCAACAAATGCCACCAGTCCTCTGTAGAAAGCTATGTCCACATCACCCTCTCATCCTGCCCTCCTCCCCACAGTCCCCCACCAAACCCACTCGGCCACACTGGACTGGAGCTGCCTACAGATAAGACCCACATCCGCTTCCCATACGGGGCGCCCCGCTGGGCCCTGAGAATAAATGCTTACTGACACTCTACACACCTAGCAGCTGTTGGAAGTTAGGAGGCACACTGCTTTCATCCAGCAGCTGCAAAAACACTCACCTGAGGGTGCAGGTACATATGTAAAGGGTAATAACTGCAGCATTTTTTGTGTGTTAGAGAAAACTGGAAATCATTCAAATGTCCATTAACCATGAACGGCTAAATAGATCATAGTATATCCATACTATGGACTTACATGTACTAGATGGTGGTTAAAAATAACGTGGCAGCACTGTAGTATATTGTCAGGGGAAAATATCCATAATAAATTTTAAACTAAAGAAGATAAATGATACAGCAATATATTTAGTATGATTCCCTTGTTATATTAAAAAATATATGCATATATATGGTAAAAATGTGTGTGCATATATATACATATATATATATATAGACATATTTATTTTAAAATTTTACTTGTTATACTTTCTTGTATTGCTTATAATAAAAAGGATATTGTCCAGCCAGCGTGACTCAATGGTTGCATGTGATATAGGAACCAGGTGGACATGGTTCGATTCCTGGTCAGGGCAGAAGCCCAAGTTGTAGGCTTGATCCCCAGGAGGGGTGTGCAGGAGGCAGCTGAGCAATGATTCTCTCTTATCATTGATGTTTCTATTTTTCTCTCCCAATCCCTTCCTCTCTGAAATCAATAAAAATATTTTGAAAGATATTCATGAAATTAAAATTTCAATCTGGGTTAGAAAATGTGAATAAAGAAAGTTTACGAGTTGAAACTTCAGGCATGTGCTTTGTAAATCTAATCACTGAATGAAATTAAAAATATATTATGCATTATATGTAGTCTCATGTAGCAGCCCAAGAACTTTCCAAAGGTCAAACACAGCAAAGAATTTCAAATTAACTTATTTTTTTTTCTGAGTATGGCACACTCGCCCTGCACACCCAGACCGGGGCTATTTGCAAGGCGGAATGCAGCTCAGGATGCCCTTCCCCCATACCCCGGTGTACCACGGTTTTGTCACCTGATCATGGTTTAGCACCAGCTCACCCGTCTTGGGCGAAAGCAAACCACTGTGACGGGCTTCCCCGAGCCATGAGCTGCCGTGAGGCGTTGAAGAGCTCTTCTCACATCCATGAAGGAAAAGTAATTACCCGGGCAGGCTCTCGGGGTTTCTAAATTGCGATATTTAATTCATGAGGTCAGAGCTGCCAACGCCTTGCTCGGTGCTGCAGCAGGAGCAGCGGGAAGGTATGTGGGGTCAGAGCGGATCAACGAGCCTTCCCTGGGGAGGAGGAACCGCTCCGGTGTACGTTTACCAGCTAATCTTTTCCTCACATTCAGCTCCACCAGGGCACCAGGGACTCCATCAGCTCACGACCTTTCACCTTCTAGCTGCAGAGACCGCCCCCTCTTCCCTGGGCCTGCAGGGCAAACTCTCTTAGGGGACCCCCAGGGAGCCTGAGCCCCCGGAGCCCTCGGAGAACTGACCTGGTACATGATGGAGGAAGGCGGAGGCTCGATGCATGGCTGCTGGTCGGGGAGGGGCAGCTCCTCCAGCAGGTCCACGTTGGACAGGGCATCTTCCAGGGTGACGTGGGTGGTCATGGCTGCGGTTTCCGTGCTCCGCACTGAGAGGAAGGGAGGGAAGCACCATGAGGCATTTCAGGGACCGCCAAACACTTCTGTCAACCTCACCCTGTTCAGACTCCCTCCAGAGAATGAAGGAAGTTAACACGGACGAAGGCCACACTTTCTGTTTCTTCACAAGGTGCCCTTAACCTGCAGCTGATACTGGAGGATCTCTTCAGGGTTTACAGGCACTTCTACGTCTGTGATCTCGGCTGAGCAGCATCATATTCCTCTGTGACCAGAGGGTATCATATCCACAGAGCTGATGCAGACGCAAGGCTCCGAGGAGTTATGTGACACCCACACAACCACAAAGATCAAGGGCAAAGGACTTCAAATACCGCCTGATGCTAGGACACAGGCCCCGGGCAGCCCCCGCCTTTTGTTCTTCATGAGAAAGTGTATTCGTTCCACCCAGACCAGGGGCTAATTTGCAAGGCGGCATCAATATTTCACTTCGGTCTGAAAAAGAAATGTGGATTCTCTTTGCTGGACTGGGTAACTATGCCGACGGGTGCTTAAATGATTGCACGGCACCAAAGCCCGTGATTGCAATAGCCACGAGTATCCACTTGAAAGCAGAGGCCAGGTCTTACAAGCTAATTCAACTGGGACTACAGAATTCAGACTCCAGCAATATTAACCTTATTTGCAAAAGTGAAGAGCCATTCATTGGCCTGGGTATGTTTTGTGAGCCTCACCAAACCGATCAGCCCGGAATGAACATTTTTGTGTCTGGGATGCTGGCAGAGTGCAGTGGCTTCAATGAGAATGTCCAGGCAGTCGGCATAGTTACCCGATTCAGCAAAGAGGATCCACATTTCTTTTTCAGACAGAAGTGAAATATTGATAAAAACTGATCGTGACTTAGACCATCACGTTCTCCCAAACGTGATCTCCTGGTCACAGTGCAATAAAATCAGAACTCAATAATGCACATTACAGCCAAAAGCACCCCACACCTATGGAAAGGCATAAAAACACACTTCAAGGTAACTTATAACTAAAGAGGAATTCAAATAGAAGTTACAGAATAGTTAGAATGGAAAGAGGACATAAATAAATGTCTTAAATGCATTTAGTAGAAAATAGAAAAGTGGAACTAAATGAAGTGAATTTTCCTCAACCCAAAGCAATGAGAACATAAGGATGGAGATAACACAAAAGCAAACATACTAGTAAATGAAGCAAAGAACAAAGCAAGCCAAAACACAAATAGCAGACTATGTGAACAAAAATCTAAAAACTGTTTTACAAGAAGATTAACAGCCCTAACTGGTTTGGCTCAGTGGATAGAGCGTCGGTCTGCGGACTGAAGGGTCCCACGTTCAATTCCGGTCAAGGGCATGTACCTTGGTTGCGAGTACATCCCCAGTAGGAGGTGTGCAGGAGGCAGCTGATCGATGTTTCTAACTCTCTATCCCTCTCCCTTTCTCTCTGTAAAAAATTAATAAAGTATTTTTTTTAAAAAGAGATTAATAATAAGCTAACCCTTTAGCACATTTGAATAAGGAAGCAAAGAGAAGGCCCACTTTGCTGTCACTGAAGCCCTCCCACCCATCCCTTCCCACCCCAATCACAGGGAGGGGTGAGATGTGCTTAAGGGCAGGAGTTCTAGAAAATGGGGGGAAGGGGACCCAGGACCTGAGAACTGGGTCCCAGGGCTGAAACAGCCGGAGTGGTCCCAAGGGCTTGCTGCCCCTAAACTACTGTCGCCATTACGCCTGTGGCTGGGAGGGCAGATAGCACTGAGCAGCTAGCTGTGATTCACACTTCACCAGGGTTCTCACCAACCTCCACCCCCACACACCACCCTCACTCCTGTCATGCACCCTGGCAAGGGCCAAGGCCACATTTAATGAGGACACAGAGAGCAAAGAAGTGGTTTTCCCCTCTGCCTTCTACAGACATGTGGCCTCATCTCGTGGTTCCAGGCCCTTCCCACACCGATGCTTCTCCTCTCCTCTCTCTCCTGAATTCTAAGTGTGACATTCAATTCCACAGCAAAACCATTTGCCAATCCATAAAAAAAGATGGCCTTCTTTCTTGCATTAGTAGTAAGTCCATGTTTCAGGAAGGGCTAATGATTTTATGGGGCAAACAAAGCCCTAATGACACTCTTCATTAATTCAAACAATAATAATGTTAATAAAACTAAACACTTTTTCAGCTCAGACACTCTGCCAAATATCTGACTATTTTAACCTTGCATCCACCCGACAAAGGTAGGTATTATGATTATTCCTATTTTACAGGTGAGCAAACAGAAACTCAGAATTTAAGTAATTGCACAAGGTCAAGTGCTGGCAAGTGGTGGAGCAGAAGTTGGAACCCAGGTTTGTCCTATAAAGAAAGGCCTAGAAGCAGCTTAACTATCTAGTACTAACAGGGTTGTGTCAAAGGCACCCAGCAGCCAAGCTGAGGCAGATTCCACTGGCCAAAGACAGGGCAATATGAATGAGCACCAACTAGCATAACTCAGTGGACTTGAAACAACATCAAATATGTTTTAATCCACGAGATCATAAGGACACTTAATAAAAACTTGGATTTTATTACTTTATTCCTGTTGGAGGATGCCTGTGAACCAATTTTTATGTTGAAAATCAACAAATGAAAGAAGCAAACACATAACCAGTTTTTCCTATACCAACTATACAACTTGAAAACCAAATTGCAGAAGACAGATGTTTTTTCTCTGTAATGTTCTTTCTCTTTTTATTTCCAGAAACAGTGACATAATTAAAATATTCCTATTTTTCCAGCCCCTCATAAACAAATGGATATAGGCCCTGACCATCAACTATCATGAAAGAATCTGACCTTACGCACCTTCTGATGGAAAAACACACCCTCACTTTATGAAGAACGCTGGAGCCAAAAGAAAAGCTTGAATTTCATCAAGCCTTTGATACCAACTGACAGGAAACACAGAAGACAGAGGAACACATTAAAATATACCACAGTGATGTAATCAGTAAAATATAATCTATGGGAAACTCTGCCAGACAAATGACTCAGTGACTTCGACAAATATTGCAAGAAAAAAAAAAAAGAGATGGAGGGGAAAGCTATAGACGATAAGGCCATATCTGGATCCTATTACAAATCATCATAAAAATAAAATTATCACATCCGTAAGAAAACTGGAAAATTTAACACTGACTCAGATATTTGATAATATCAAGGAAATAGTGCTAGTTTTTAGATGTGATAATAATATTGAGATTATGTTTTAAAAGCATTATCTTCTAGAAATACCTACTAAAATATAAATAAAAGGATACAGGTATTTGCTTCCAAATGATAGTACATGAGGAAGAGTGGATACTGGATGGAACAAAATCGGCCATTCGGTAATAGTTGTCAATGCTGTGTGATGCTGACCTAGGAATTTATTCTATTTTTGTCCAACTTTATTAATGTTGAAATTTCCCATAAGGTCCCCTAGCTCAGTATGTGCACTCCCATTTTGAATCTGTCTTCCCTGACTCCTACTTGCCATGACCGTTCCCCTCTCCTTTCTCCTATAATCTGGGTTTCTTCTGGGCTTTGCAGACATCAAAATACCTGGTGACCAGAATAATCCTTAAGGTTTCCCGCTTCACGATAACAACCCTGCACTTCCCTTGAAGAGAATCAGAAGTGAACAGCCTACAGAGCCAGTAAGTTAGGAGTCTTTATTTCGTTAATGCAACCTCTCTTTTCTCCTGGTAAATACATGAATTTATCTGTGTGTTTGTAGACCACTCACTGCCTAAGGGAGAAGAAAATCAGATGTTTTTAACTCAGGTGCTGAAAGTCACTGCCAACTCCACACCAATCAGAAAGAAAAAAGCACAAATGGAAATGTTAACGGAGGTATAAGTGGAAATGAAGTTATTTTCTGACCCGCGTGCCCTGCCTGTCAAGCAACCTTCCAAATGAGAGGCATTCTTTACATTCAACCTATACACACCCGGCCGTTTTGTCATTTTGGAAGAGGAATTAATAAAAAGCTTAAAAATGAACAGTGTCCTGGGAGCATCACCTGCCAGACGCAGCTTGCCACCTCTCACTGTGGGGCATCCACGGCACATTTAAGTTCAGTGTCTTCACCACAAACTCAAACGCAGGGACCTGGAGTCACCAGACAAATCGCAATCCTGGGCTTGCAGTCGATGCTTCTGAGAAGGGCTTCAGGCCCCACCACCACCCCTGCTGAGATGACTGATAGAGCCGAGCAAGAGGAGGTGCGCCCCACAAATGCAGGGCAGCTGCTAGGAGAACCTGGCTTTGGGGATGGAGGCCTGACCACCCACACCCCAAACCCTGCCACTCTGTGAGCAAAAGATGCACTGTCACTTTCTGTTTGACATTCTGCAAGGAGATGAAAACAGATATTTTTTACTGAAGTGAAATATTAAGCTAAGTAGAGCAGTTAAGCTGGAGCTAGGGTTCAGATCTGTCTCCTGCCACTTACTAGCTCCATAACATAAGCATCTTCCTTAACCTGAGCCTCGGTTTCCTTATCTGTAAAAGGGCGCTCATGAATAACAGCCGCTGCCCTCGGTGATTTAGTCTGAGAATTACATAACATAGACGGCACGTGGAATGCTTAGTCCAGTAGCAGAGTAAGCACTCGGGAAATGTTAGCTGGTCAGGTGGCCTCTTTTTAATAGAGGGAGTGGATGAATTAAATTAAACACTGCAGCAATTCTTCCACAAAAATGAAGGCATTATCATTATCAGACCTCTATATTTTTATCTCAGTTCTGCAGATCTTTCCGTTGGACTTCCTCAATCACAACTACCCTGCAGGTTTAAGAAAGTGCAGGTGCTATTTTCGCTGTTGTCACTGAGAAGTGAAAAATCCCACTCAAGGTCACATGGGCAGCCGGTAGCTGAGCTGGAGCAGAAAGCAGATATCTGGACTCTCAGTTCTCTGCGCTTTCTTTTAGACCACACCTACCTTTGAGCCTTTCTAAAAGGTAGCAAGCACTTGCTCCATCCCCCTCCCGATGGGCTGCTTTTCCTTCCTCAAGAACAAGACTCTCACAAGCTAGAAAGGTGAGGTAACTTTGCCCTTGGGGTTTCCTGAGCATCAAGAGTTCCCCTGTCTATAAATCTCTCCAGTTAGAAAGCAGCTAAAATAAATAAATAAAAACAAATTTAAAAATAGATGTACATTGCCCGGCCGGTGTGGCTCAGGGTTGAACCAGGAGGTCAAGGTTTGAGGTTTGGTTCCTGGTTAGGACACTTGGCCCAGGTTGCAGGCTTGATCCTCAGTGGCGGAGGGGGTGGAGGAGGGGGGAAGGAAGGGTGGCATACAGAAGGCAGTTGACCAAGGATTCTCTCATCATTGATGTTTCTGTCTCTCTCCTCTCCCTTCCTCTCTGTTATCAATAAAAATATATTTTAAAAATACATGAATATTTATATACACAATAAAATATTATATAAGTAAATAAATATAAAAATTTTAAAAAGACGTCTCTTTTTTAAAAAGTGTTTTAAAAGTAACATTTTACTGAGCAAGAAAAAAAAATCCCAAGAAGAAATCTGGCATCTAGCTAGCATGTCCATCGCTAGTGTAACGGGTGTGTCTGGAGTTTGTGTGGGGCCTCAGGTTTGCTGTGACAGGTTATGGCTCTACAGGTCATAACATTCTCCTGTAGCTGAGACCCTTTTACCTGTCAGAGCTTCTTCACGGGTGTGGGGTGCCGAGCAGGGACATAGTCACTTGAGTGTATAAGACTTCCAAAGAGTGCACAATAGTGGACTGCTGAGCTCATCCTGAGCACACAAGCAGTGGATTTTAGAGGAGCACTCACTCCTCTTGTCCAGTGGTCAGATCTGTGGCTCCAACCCCCACAGGGGCCACTTGGAGCCAGCTGCAGAGAGTCACCTGTACCAATCTGTAAACACAGCCACAGGTGAGGAGCTGGCCGGATGCTAAGAGCAGCCAAGCCTCTCAGTGGCCTGTAGAGACGAGACAGACCTATACAAGGTGAGAGGAACCATACAGATGGAGCTCAGCCATGGAGTGAGGGAGAGACAACCCTCTGCACTTCAACAGCCTGCAGAAGTATCACCAAGATCACGACTTACAACAGAACTCAGCACACTTCCTATGTTACCAGATGATTCCAGAGCTGGGAGGGGCTAAAAACGGCTACCTCCCAAGGAAGGCTTTCTAGCCCCTCCCCCACCTAAATCCACGTTCTCCCTCATTCCTCTTCGAACGCGGCATGCTTCTTCTTCCACGGCTTCTCTAACACTTTATTATATGACTGAGCATGTTTTCACTCCTGGCCTCAACGACAAACTCCTTCAGGGCAGGCGCTGCATCTAATTCACACGCAGCTCCCAGCACAGGGCTGACCACACACTCATAACTCAATTGACCTCTGTGTTCCATGAGTGGATGAACCCAAGACATCAAGAAAGGCATTGCCATGTCCAAGACATCAGGTCAAAGTTGGGGAGGAGGAGGAGGAATATAAGTAGCAAAGAAGATGTTTTCACTTTAGAAAGAACTGCATCAAAATGGCTCACATTCTAACATTCAAGCACTTAAAGTAAAAAGCTTCCATAATTGGTAAAGTCACCTATGAAATAAAATCTCTTCCCTCTCTCATTGTATGTCCTGATTTCACTCATCCTTCAAGGCCCCTCCTCTCCCCGACATGATTGCTCCTTCCTTGGAACTAACTCCCTGGGCTTCTTAGCAGTGTGGGCGAGGATGCGAGATTGGAACCCCTGTACGTTGCTGGTGGGAATGTGAAATAACACAACCACTCTGGAAAACAGTTCAGCTGTTCCTCAATATTTAAATCATAGAGTTCCATGATATGCCAGCAATTCCACTGCTAGGTGTAGTCCCAAGAGAAATGAAAATATACATCCACACTAAAGTCTGTACATAAATGTTCATAGCAGCATTATTTGTAATAGCCAAAATGTGGAAACAACTCAAATGTCCATCAATTGATGAGTAAATAAAATGTGTATAGCCATACAATGGAATACTATTTGGCCATGAAAAAATAAAATGTGAAAATATGCTACAACATAGATAACTTTGAAGATATTAGGCTAAGTGAAAGAAGCATAATATGCTTTTTTAAAGGAATCCAGAATAAGCAAATCTACAGAGACATAAAGTATATTAGCGGTGCCTAGGCTGAGGGCAGGGACTAGGAGAAATAGGTGATACTGCTGTAGGGCACAGGGTTTCTTTCTGGGGTAATGAAAATGTTCTAAAATCGATCATAATGATGATTGCACAATTCTGTGAATATGCTAAAAATTACTGACCTGTATGTTTTAAATAGGTAAATTGTACAGTATGTGAACTATCCTATCTAATAAAAGAGTAATATATAAATTGACCATCGCTCCAACACACAAGATGACCACCCTCATGTGGTCAAAGATGGCTGCCCCCATGTGGATACAAGATGGCTGCCACAAGATGGCCTGCAGGGGAGGGTAGTTGTGGGCGACCAGGCCAGCAGGGGAAGGCAGTTGGCGGGGACCAGGCCTGCCGGGGAGGGCAGTTAAGGGTGACCAGGCCTGCAGGAGAGGACAGTTAGGGGAGACCAAGTCAGCAGGGAGGGCAGTTAGGGGTGACCAGGCCGCAGGGAAGGGCAGTTAGGGGCAATCAGGCCGACAGTGGAGCAATTAGGCATAATTCCAGCTGGCAGGGGAGTGTTTAGGAGGTGATCAGGCAGGTAGGCAGGTGAGCAGTTGGGAGCAGCAGTCCTGAATTGTGAGAGGGATGTCTGACTGCCTGGTGGGATTGGGCCTAAATGGACAGTCGAACATACCTCTAGTGGTCCCAGATTGGAGAGGGAGCAGGCTGGGCTGAGGGATCTCCTCCCAACCCCTCTGTGCACGAATTTCATGCAATGAGCCTCTAGTATCTCAATAAAGTCATAACCCCCAAAAAATGTTAGTATTTATATGACTACTTTGGGGAGTGATACAAAAGGAGATGAAGCTGGAGCAGGAGCTTGGGGAGTCTGACGAGTCTGAATCTGTCCTACAAGCAGGGACTGTGTTGAGAGAAAAAGAGAAAAAGAGAGAAAAAGAGGCAGCAGACACCCCTACGAACCCCAAAGGGCAGCCCCCACGGCTGCAGGGTGAGCTGGACCACCACGGGCAGGGCTCACACCAGCCCCCCTCCCGCAGCCTGTTTATGGGCACTGCCACCTGTCAGGTGCCGGGGCTGCCCCGCTCAGGAAGAGCGATTTCTCAGACAGGAAACCCATCTGACGTGGGCTGATGGGCTTGGTGAGAGGATGGTGGGTCTCCGCTCTCCTCCTTCCACCTGAGCTTTCTCTCTCTGAGGCTTTGGGGTGAGGAGCACTATGTATGTGGTCACTTGGGCCATTAGGGGCCGTGTGGGGCTAACACGGACTTCCTGGGAAGATGTGGGGACTTTATACAGTAACAGAAATGACAGACTGTAAGAGAAAAGAGGGGGGTGTGAGAAATGGGCGGGGGTGTGTGTGCATTCTAATTCTGAGATAAAACAAAAAGCCATGTAAGAAAGGAAATCGAGTCAAAGGACATTATTTGGCTCTCTGATGATCATCATGTACACATCTTAATAATGTCGACACTTGCCCGTTTTAGCATGGACCTATGAATCAGGAAGTCACAGTTACATTCCTGGTCAAGGCACACGGCCGGGTTGCGGGCTCGATCCCCAGTAGGAGGCAGTTAATCAATGATTCTCTATCACCGATGTTTCTAGCTATCTCTCCTTCTCTCTTCTTCTCTGACATCAACACAACTATATTTAAGAAGAAGAAGAATGCGGACACTTTAAACAGGATTTCGGTTAAAATAGAGCTCCTTCTGTATTGCGAGATGGAGGCAGGGGAGGGCGGGGGATGGTGTAAGAAAACAAAATCTTCATCCATCGCAGCAGCAGCAGGAAGTAAGTAGACGGTGCACAGAAGAGATAAATCAAGGAACAGCAGTGCAAGTGTATCATTTAGAGATCTGGAGGCAACTACTGGAAACTAACGGTGCGTTAAAAGCCACCGCCCCTGGGAGGAGGTGGGCACTGGATGGTTGTTTTTCATTATGCGTCTTTCACTACCATTTGATGTTTTTTAAAGCATGTGCATGCCTCGCTTTGATCCACATTTTACATTTGACTTTAAAAGACATCAACCCAAGGCCTCCTCTCCAGCAGTTCAGACATCCGGCCTGCTCCCCAGCCCTGTCTCCAGGCAGACTTTGCTAAGTAACGGCCTCCCTTCGGATCTTCTGGGACCAGAGGCCCTGCCACCTGCAGTGTCTCTCCACCCAGGGGACCGGAGGTCAGAGCAGAGAAGGCTGTCAGCCTGGACCTGGGCCTCTGGAGAAGACCTGCCTCCTCTTTGTTAAGAGCGAAGGATGAGATTCTGGTGGAGCTAAAGGGCTCACCACGGCATGTGCCGATGTACAGCTACTTCCTGTTGTCAGGGTGGAGGTGGACTTTCTGTTGATCACCCAACCAGCCGCATACCAGCCTCCTGGGGTGGGGGAAGGGGTGGTCATGCCACCGGAGGCAGCTTGCTGATTTGCTCCCGAGGGGTCCTGACACAAACCACCCCACCAGGGACTTTTATCCAGGGAGAGGCACCTGCTAAAACCAAAAGAGGGAAGCCACTGTGCCTGCGGGAAACAAAGAACGAGACTTCGGGTTTGGCCACCAGATCGGAGCACCCAGACCTCAGCTCCATCGAGGTGAAGCTGCAGCTTGAAGGTGGCTGGGCCTGAAGACGAATTAGGTCCTGAATCTTATTTTCCCTCGCTGTAAAGGGGCGATTTCCCTGCCTGTAAAATACGGGGTGCGACCTGGCGTTGGTTCTCTGTCGAAAGCTCGGTTGTGACGGTTGTTGTGGGAACCTGTCCTAATAACGGTTGAAGGAGTGAGGTTTGCAAACAAGGTGCTTTTCGTGATGTGTGAGGGAGGGCTCAGAATCCTCCCGTGAGATCATGGCTTGTGTGCTCATCGCTTTTTTTAATTGGGGCAGAGTTAGGGGGAGGGCATAGCGGTGAGTATGATGTCAATATTGCTCCAACCAGTTAGGAATCATTGGACTTGAGCTTCTCTTTCCAACTCAAAAGCAACTGACTCTGGTTATAGAGGGGACACTCCATCCCAAGGGCTTCTGTAAAAATCACATTCCCCGACGTGGCCTGGCCACTGTGGCCAGAGTGTTTAGGGAGCCATGAACCTGCCCATGGACACTCTTACTTTGTGCCTTTGCTCAAACGCTCTCCACTCCTTACTGGGCTGCTTCCCCCCCTTCTCAAATCCTATCCTTGACTATTGCCAAGGCCCTATTCAAGGAAGACTGTCTCCATGAAGGTGTGGCCAGCTGAGCTCCATCACAACCTTCATTTCTCTGGATTTACAGTCTAAAGTCCAACATTTCCTACTGCATTACAAACTGCTTTAAACTTTACTAATGAAGTGGATCACCCAAAGTCATCTTTTTGGGGGGATATCAACTGCTACAGAGCTGAGCACATACAAGGCATTACTTGCTTAATTAACACTTCCATGAGAAATTTGTTGAATGCACGAGTCAGTGGCCAGAATTCACGTCTTCTAGTTAAGAAAACAACACAAAATGTAAAACATCAGGGTCCTTAAGGTATCATCTCTAAGTAAGTCTTACTACTGTAAGAATCTGAAGAGACCGCTTCAAAATTCTTCTGTCCTAGTTTCCACCTCCATCCGTAAAAAGCAGAACCTCATTGTTCTTTTCCACGTGAGAGAGCACACCTGGAGGTTGATGGCTGACCCTCGGTGTTGAAGTCTTGTCTCTCCCGTTATAAACTCGTAGACCGAAATCGGTCGTAAGGTATCACATTTTAGAAGCACAAATCAATATCGTTCTTGGATACACCTTCACTTAATACCGAGTTACTGAGTGTTTGCTATGAGGGCCAGCCCTGCAGATGCTCTTTGGTTTTGGATGGGCCTTCAGTGGAGTGAGACAATCCCCTCATTCATCCCCCATTGATTTCTTATTCCACCCACAGAGGCAGCTGCTGCGAACCTCCGGAAGTCCCTTGAACTTTCCTAAGCACCCCACCATCTTTCGTTTCTGCGTAAGACCTTACCTCCTGCCTTACCCAGAAGACAGGGACCCTACAGTCTGGACATACTAATCATCCCTCCATCCCACGAAGAGACGGGAGTCTGAGAACTCCTGCTGTAAAATGACATAATGATGATGCAAACACAAAATCCACAGGCCTCTTGATGAAGTCCTCCCTGGGTCTTTATTGGTCATCTCTCCAGAAGGCCATGTCTGCCACCCAGCCAGAAAGATCCCCGCAAGAAATTCTGCCTGAACCCAAGCTGTCTTCTCAAAAAAAGTTTCTTTGAAGAATTTACACCCAATTTGTTTTCTCCTCTGTTACCAGGGTCCAAGAAGTCTATGCCCTGAATGGTCATCCTTTGAGGAACATTACACACAACCCTCAGCACAAAGGTCACGGCCAGGAAGCCAATCTCCAAATTCTCCGCGCCCTGGGAGGTGTCCCACACCCACGGACTGAAATCTCAAATGTCTTTGAACAGACAAGGCCAACCAGGGGCCTTGACGGGGTCTGTGAATCACAAAACGCCTTTCAGTTTCCCTTTAGCGCGAGACGGTACAGAGAGGCCACAGACTTGCCCTCTCAAACGGACACACAACATAGAACTAATAAACGGTTCCTTTAGGAATGGAGGGCAGCCAGCCAAGAGAAGCACACATTCCGGAACCTCCTTCTCTTCTCCCTTCCCGTGGCCTTTTCTTCCTAGCCTGGGACTTACAGACGTGATCTCATCTTGGGCTCCTGCGGTGACAGGTAGGTAACAGGCTGGGCAGGCTGCTTTCCATTGTCCAAGGTCTAAAGCCAGAGAGCCAGTGGCTGACGGAAAGAACCACGGCAAGGCCTGTGTCCTGAATCCACTGCGCTGCTCTGTCTGCCCGGGCAGCCAAGTGCGCCTCCGACGTACCTGGTGGGTTGCAAAATGCTGACTGCGCCCAGAGGAAGAGGTCCTTCCTGACTGTGTCGAAATGTGAGAACTACCTCCGGGCTCCTGCACAGCATACGCCCTCCCCCCTCTCTCTGCCTGCTCCAATTATCCCCACCTCCGAGTGCTACTCAAGAGCACTTCCCGCCCGAAGCCCTTACTGACACCGCGTCTTATCACTCTTTCCTTTGGTTCCTTTGGCAGGTAAACCTGGGGCTCGGTTTCCTGGAAATCGAGACCAACTCCCTTGGGAAAAGCAAAAAAAAAAAAAGATCCAGGAAGGCTTTGGAGGTAGGGGAGTTGGTAAGGGCTGTGGGTTAAGCCCTAGCTGGTATGGTTCAGTGGATAGGGTCAGCCTGCGGACTGAAGGGTTTGAATCCAGTCAAGGGCATATACCTAGGTTGCAGGTTTGATCCCTGGCCTTGGTCAGGGCACATGCGGGAGGCAATCGATCGGTGGGCCTCTGTCCCATAGATGTTTCTGTTTCTCCCTCTCTGCTCCATTCTCTCTTTAAAAAGTCAATGGAGCCAAGACTAGTTTGGCTCAGTGGATAGAGCATCAGCCTGCGGACTGAAAGGTCCCAGGTTCGATTCCGGTCAGGGGCATGTACCTTGCTTGTGGGCACATCTCCAATGTGGGGGGTGCAGGAGGCGGCTGATCGATGTCTCTCTCTCATCGACGTTTCTGACTTTCTATCCCTCTCCCTTCCTCTCTGTAAAAAATCAATAAAATATATTTAAAAGAAAATAAATAAATAAAAAGTCGATGGAAAAATACCCTCTGGTGAGGATAATACAACAAACAAACAAAAAAGAGCCGTGGGTTAATTACACACACACACACACACACACACACACACACACACACACACACGAGCCATATTCTTAATGATTACGTAAGAGAGACGATGAACAACAAATGTATACATAGCATGGCACCATGTGCTAGACGCTCTACTGAGAGCCTTCCATACATCCCTCATTTCACAAGAGCCTCCCAGGAAGTACCGGCTCCTACCCCACTGCTGCTGGCCTGCCACCTTGCCGGTCCCCCCACTGCTGCTGGCCTGCCACCTTGCCAGTCCCCCCACTGCTGCTGGCCTGCCACCTTGCCAGTCCATGGGCAGCTGCATGCTCCGCCCCCTCGTCCCACCTCCGCCACAAACGCGGGGCCCATCCGTCAGCCCCTACACATGGCTTTGCTCCTTGGAACAACAAGACCGAAGACCTTTCTACAAAGGCTCCGAGGAGGTGACTGACGTCTCGTTTCATCAACGACAAGTGACTAATTAATACTTGCCAGGGAAGAAACAGGCTCATTGTTGCGGTGGCCACACGGAGGCTACAAAAGGCCATTTTGTGGAGCCCTCGGTGGAACCCTGGGGCCAACAGTGGCCCAAAGAAAGCCCTTTGAGAGTGTAGGCTGCTCCTCAAACAGGGAGACTGGCGCTTTGCACAGCTTTCCAGGGGCGCTGCTCCCCATGTTAATGAGCTCGTGGCCTATTCATCGACTCGTTCTGCTCGCGGGTCAGCGACAGCGGTGGGGGCCCACGGAGCACCCCGAGAGGACACGATTGGTCGGAGAAGACCTGTCCTGTTCTCGGGGGGGGGGGCCCTCCCCACATCTTAAAATGCACCGGGACTTCCTTCTCCAGGGCCAGCCTGGTTTGATTTGAGGAAAACTCTCCAGTCCTGCTGGTTTTTATACCCCACTCTTGGCCTGATGCCTAAAGCAAGTTTTTCCTTTTCCATTTCCAGCAGGGACGGAACAAAGCAGGGTTGGGTGCCTACAGAACCGGTCAGAACTGGCCAGGAAATATAATAAAGAAGCTTAGTGAGCAGAGAGCGGTTGCCCCCAGCTGGAGGCTCAGCAGGCACAGCCAGCCAGAGACACTGGTTCGGTAAGTAACCACACGCTCTTCTGGTGGCCTAGGAGCCGTCCTGGCAGATGGCAGCCAGGGCCACGGACAAACTCTCCCTCACGTGGGTCCTGGGTGTGCTCAACAAATGCTTTCTGGGGACAGAAACCCCTGACCGGTTAGTCACACATACTACATACTCCTACTATATTTTTGCCCTCAGGGACAACTGCTATATATTGTCATTTCAGGGAGCTGCTCCCCAAACTTGCTCCCCAGCTCCCCACTCTGACTTCCAGCCACCGCCTGACATCCCACCAACAGAGCTCTCAAGTACTTGACCGAAAGCTTCGCTGCTTCCCACTAAAATGCCTCTTCTCCTCTGTTTCCTCTCTGCTCAGAGGACATCAAAGCACCTGTTCTGGGCGGAATGGAAAATCCTTTTGTGTTTAGCTCTTGAGGATAAACACGGTCCCAGGCTCCTTTCCTGGAAAACAAGGAGAGTGGGAAGCACAGGGTCCTGGGTGGAAGTGCAGGTGGGAGGCCTCAGGGAGAGTCCCGGAGGAAGCTGGTGCTGGAAAGAACACCTTAAAGGCGTGGACCTAGATTTTCACCCTCCACCATCGGTGGTCTTCAGATTCTCCGGCATCTGCCAATAGGACCTGTGCCCAAGAGCAAGGCAAGACGCCTGTGCTAAAGGGGACCCAGGCAGGAGGTGGATAAAAAGGGGGGTGTGGGGACCAGCACTCTCCTGATCACGCCCACAGGGTTGCCCCAATCCCCCTGCTCATTCTGTGGGAGCACAAGCACCCAGGAGCCAGCAGGAAAATACCCTCGCCCCCTTCCTGGCCCGGCTGGAGAGGGAGCGGATGGCCATCCGCCCTGGGTGGATCTGCTGTGCTGGGAGCACTCTCATTCAGAGTCAGAGTCCCTGGCCTGGCGAGGGCACCTGGGCAGCGGTGTCCTTCCCTGCCCGGTTCTCTGTCCGGAGAGCCCTGCTCTTCTCACCCCCACTCCGAATCAGAGAGCGCCCCTTCTTTCTCTGGCTTTCCACATGGGTGGGGTGTATGTACCATCCAGGGGCGGGGGGGCGGGGAGGGCTGTCCTGAAAAGCTGAAACCACAACAGACAGGTGGGCATCTTCCTGCTTCTTCAGAGCCCAAGACAACCCAACCTTTCCCCCAGGAACCAGCCCTTCCCCCCGCCCCCCGTCCTCACCCCCATCCCCCGCCCCAGCTAAGCCGGGAGGAGTGCGAGCCAGCAGCCGCCGGTGCAGGCCTGGAAGCTTCAAAGCAGGTCAGGCGCGCCTCCCCCCTCATTAGAGCACCCCCAAAACAAACACCCACACACACGCCGCTACGCCCCTTCGCCCCACACCCGGCGCAGGTTCACAGCGGGGCGCGGAGAGCCCGAGGCCGCGGCCAGGCGGGCCCGGGCGGCGCCCCTCGCCCCGGGGGAGGCGGCGGAGGAGGCAGAGACCGGA